>RJWJ010037805.1:0-15324 GCA_004363605.1 Indri indri
CTCCAGCAGAGTTTACGTTCTTGTATGAGGAGTCAGACTATAAACAAATGAGTATAAAATGTGCCAGGTATTAAAAATGATATTATGAAGAAAACCAAATCAGGGCAAGCAGCTAGAGAGTGACTGAACTGCTATTTCAGTTGAGGGGGTCCTTGCTAACGAGGTGCTTCAGCAGAGCCCTGAAGGAAGTGACAGGGACTTGTGAGCCTGGAGTTCCAAGCAGGGGAAGAGGGAGTGCTAAGGCCCTGAAGCAGGATCATGCTTGGGCTTTCTGAGGAAGTGTGAGAAGGCATCTGGCCAGGCAGAGTGAGCAAGGTGCAAGTGCCAGGAGGTCAGGTCAGAGAGGAAGCCCAGGGATAGATCACGATCACGTCGCATCTTCCAGACCACGAAAGGGCTTTGGATTTAAACTGAGTGTGATGGCAAGCCACTGGCAGGTGTGGAGTATCAGTGTGCAGGAGCTGAGTTACATTTTTAAATCATCACTCTACTTGCTGGATAATTGACAAGAGGTTGAAGGCAGGAGTAGGGATAAGCTAATAATTAGACCAGTTAGGAGGCTGTGGTTATAGTCTTGGTGTGGCTTGGATTAGAGGGGTATCAGTGGGGGGATATGGATTCTTAAATGTAGGATATATTTTGAAAGCAGAATTTTGCAAATGGAATGGATGGGGGGGCTGTAAGAAAAAGCAAGTTTAGTGAACTCTGTTTGAAATATGGTCTAAATGTTGGCTGTCTCACAAATTATCTGTCATTTGTGAGTCACTTGCCACTGTTTAGACAAGGGAAGTCTGTACTTTTTGATCGACCTTTTATAATATTTAATGTCTTCTTGATAATCTTAAAGTATTTTAATCTATCTTTTCCTTTGACTCATTGGGAATGAAAGAATTATACTTTGACAAAGAGACTAAAATTCAGTATACTGTAGCAGTTCAAAAGTTGGCCACTGCTCAACTTTTGTGTCTTAGTCAGAGCCCTGAATGATGAATCACATTGACCCTAAAGCCAAGAACTCCTCCTCCTCAGGACCCTCCTTTTTTCCCAGTTAGTCTCGTTCTGTTGGAGAATAACTTCTCTTCTACCCTGCTTTCTTTTGTAAACTCAAAGCCTGCTGAAGAATAGAGAATTTTTCCTCATATCAATTATGCAAAATGTTGATGTTGGGTAAAGAAAACACATGGAATTAGAAGAGTCAGATTGGGGCCTGGAAATTGTGCGTGACCAGAAATTTATGGAATTTTGCAATTTATTGGTGGTGCCAGGAACCCAAGAAAAGACTGGCTCTGAATTGTTCAGGGACATGGTAGAAACTCAATAAATGTGTGTTACTGAATTAAGAAAATGCAATACATTGGAAGGGGGCTGAAGAAGATATAATTTGGAAAAAGGGTGCAATCTATATAACCTTTGGGGAAACGTCTGTGCTCTTGTGTGGGTATCATGAAGTTGAGATGACCTAGGACTTAAAGGATTATTGCTACAAAGAGAGAGAAAGGATTCTATATTTTGCTGTCTCCAGCCAAGACACAAAAATAGCCTTCACTCCAGGTTTACACAGGTAATTTGATATATTTTGGTGATGTTGATATCAGATAAGCTTGGACTTTAAAGAGTTAAATTTTATAAATATAAAAATGCTCAACCTACATCATAAAAAGAGAAATGAAATTAAAACTATACTGAGATAGCATTTCTCACCCTTAGATTGGCAAAAACAAAGTATGACTACATGCTCCATGGGTGAGGCTGAGGGGAAATAGCCATTCTCATATATTGCCGGTAGAAACACAAAACAGTGCAACCTATAGGAAAAAGAATTTGGCAATACTTAGCAAAATCGCATATACATTTACACTATGATTGGCAACCTCAAGATTAGAAATTTATCCCAATGATTCATTGACAAAAACAAGAAAAGATATATGCACAAGATAGTTCATTGCAAGACTACTCTCTGTAATAGCAAAATACTAAGAACAACCAAATGCCCATCAAGAGGGTCCTCACTAAATAAATTATCGTACATCTACACAGTGACGTACTCTGCAACTATAAAAAAGAATGAATATATTTAAACCCTTCTTTTTTAATTTCAAAGTATTACAGGGTACAAATAATTTTAGTTATATGAATCACTTTTATATTGCTTGAGTCATGGTTATAAGAGTGCCCGTCACCCAGATGTTATTCATTGTACCTCTTAGGTATGTTTTCGCCCGTCCTCTCCTCCCACCTTCCCCCAATAACCCTTCTTTCTTAGATAAATAGAATAGTGAAATACATACATTTCTTCAGGTTTTTTTTTTTTCATTCAATAAGACATACTGAAGATTACTTTAGAGTGTGAGGTGTGTCGGGGGGGAGAGAGAGTCCTCATTTATACATATTTATGTATGCATATATATGTATGCATAAGTCAAGTTTGTTCTATTTGTCAAGTAAAATTACGAGTCACTGCTTTTGCTTAGTTAATACAGACATCTGGGCTGATTGAACTTTCCAAGAGCCAACAGGCTTTGAATTTTTGCTTCTTCTAGGTGCCACCCACTCCTCACTGAGACCACCCTAAAGACAGTCCTCAGCCCTCTGCTTTCTCCTTACATCCTATTCTCGGAATTCAACTATTGCCTGTGGGCTCTGACCTCAGGGCACAAGAAATAATTCACTGGGACAGCATATGATTAGGACTGCAGAATTAAAAAAAGAGGTCTCTCTTGCTATGAAAAATGAGGAATTAAAAATTAAATAAGCCCCTTTCACCCTTTCTTAATTAAAAATGAAGCAACCCAAACCAAACACACAGAAAAGATACAGGGAGGAAGCAGTCCACTAAGCTAGCAGGAAAGGATCTACACGGCATTTGTAACACTAGCCTTGGTTTGCCCTGTAGCCATAAAAGAAGCTTGATCTAATGCCGTTTACGGCAAAAGTAACCCAGATGTTCCCAGGTCTCTTTAGCTTGTGGCTCTAGATAAAGTCACCGAGTCTTTTTTCAAGTGTCTGGGGGCAGATGGTTTTCCCAAATATAACTGACACTCTCTCTCTCTGCCCTGTTTCAGAGTTGCTGACCTTGAGATCGTCTCCGGAAGTGCCCGGACTGTAGATTCCCAGCTCTTGCCAGGGCTGCTCACCTGGTGGCGTGGATGGCCATTGGTGCTTAGAGCTCCGTCACCAGCTTGCCTTTGGCTCTTTGTTTCTCTTCTGTAGGACAGAAGGGAAACACCTTTCCCTTCTCACATCCCAGACTTAGAGCGGATGTTCCACGGGGGAGTGGCTTGATTCCACAGTGATAGCCGGTTTGAATGCTCACCCAAAGCATGTAGGTAACTCAGGTGTGGGGGAGTTACAAACAGCCTCCCAGAGTGCACGGGACTGCTCTTCCCTCACCTGCTCAGGTTGTTCACCTGAGTTTGACTCACAGAGCTAAAATCTTTCATCAATTTTGGTGATTTCTCTTCATTATTGTCCCTCCTACCATTTGTCCCCCATTTCAGCCTTATTACCCATTGGTCTACACATCCCTACTCTGGGTGGAATTCAAGTTCTTCGAGGTTTATGGAGCCCACAGAAACCTAGCATCCCATGGGAGCATGGCATGGCAAGGTCTACTAGTTTGGAATGCACGGAGTGCGGGGCTTAGGGAAGAATAAACAACCTTTCTCCCTAAAGACAAGAAAGCAAGTTTCAGTAGTTGCATTTTAGGTAGGATTGGGAGTGTGTGTGGGGGAGGCAGGGCAGTAGAGGAGTTTGGAGTGTGGGGGGAAGAGAACCATCATTTACCTTCCATGGTAGAATGTCAGCCTCAACTCTGACCTTATTATACCTTGATAGGTTTATGTAGTCAACCATACCAAGATTTTCATTTATTATAGTACATTTTAGCTAATTACATGCAATGTATCATCATCTGTTACTAAATTTTTTAACTCAGTAGTTTTAAGCCTCTTGAATCTCTTATAAACAATAACACTGTCTTTTTAACCCATATTCCCTGCTGTTTCCATTCACCATTCATCACCCATTTTGAAACTACAACTGTAGGAATATGTTGTTGTTATTGTTAGAAGGGCACTGACTTAATAGAATTTAGTAACGTAGCAGAAGCCAGGTTGATATGTGATTTTTTAAGTCTCCATGGGAAACAAAGGCAGCCTTTACGTAATCCTTGGATTTGGGAATTGTTTAAAAAATCCAATTTTTTTCCTACATTGGGACTTTGAAAAGATGAAGCAGTAAAAACTGCAGTCAATTTCATGCTCAACACAAAATATTATGAGCTGAAAAGTTCTGTATCAGAGGCTTCAAAGAAAATTATATATATAATTTTAAAGGCATAAAGCTTACCTGTTCCATTAGGTAATTGGAGACTCCAAATAGCTTTCACCATTGCTGTGAAGTCTCCACAATTTTCTGAACAGATTTACTCTTCAAATGACAACTGCTGTTTAATAAAAAGAAAAGATGTTGTGGTCATGAGTTGTGCAATTTATCTGCATTATCAACATTCGATTCAACAAGGAAAAAACAAAAACCCTTGGTTTCCCTTAGCTTCCCCAAAGAAAGTTTGTACCGATCTATTAAATAAATCTAACATTGCACCTTTTGAAAAGTTTAAAAATTGTTTCACAGAAAAATAGTATTGCTTTTATTCACAGCTTCATAGGTCATCTCCAAAATCTACGAATGCTGTGCAGTGAAAAATTGAAACACCTTAGTGTTGCTACAGAGCACCCTTTGTTTGGTTTTTCTTTAGGACTTACAGCATAAAGGTGTTACATTAACACACACAAAAATATATTATATTAACACATGAAAATATTTCAAGAAATCTATTCAACTTTGTAAAAAACATACTGTTACCCAAAGGATGAATGTTACCCACCTCCTTACAAACATAAGGGTGTTGCAACAAATTAGGATTCTGAAAGTTGGTTGTTTAGTATGAGTTAAAACACACACACAAATACACACATAGACACCAGACACTGACTTTGTTATTAGCCTGGTTTATCTCATAGGCACTCTTTGATTGCAAACCCTTTAGATTTAAACCGAGTCTTCAAAAAACCAGCTGGTTTAGCATGATGTCCAGAGGGTAGTATAGCTAGGCCATGGCATCTGCTTCCTCTGCTCATAGACGAAGGTGATAAATGGAAAAGGGAACACCTTCCTTCCTCAGGGAGGGGTATCTTCCAGTTACAGCTATGTGCTTTCTGCTAGAATCTCCAGACGAGCTTTAAAAAATCAATTTCTTATTATAACTACCTCAAAGATTCACAGGAAGAAATACCCTATCCCCACCCTGCAGCCTCTATCCCTCACTGGAATATACCTGAGGGGAAGAACCGCATGTGCCTTTTCCCAACTGTATCTCCAAGGCTCAGCATATGGTAGGCACTCAATAAAAATTGTCTGATTATCTATTCTCTTTCCCAATCATCCCTCCACTATTGGCAAGTTCACCATGCTGCTTTAAAAACAGCATAATGGAACCTTCTTCTAAGACATAAAGGAATTTATTATCCAGCTCTCAAAATACTAGGAAAAGATGGCTTCTGATATCTTTTTCAAAGGAGCCTCATTTAAGTTTCTGCATAGCCTGGAAATTTAACAGAAAGGTTTAGTGCATGCAGACAGTAATTGGACTGATACATTTTCGATCAACTGTCTCTTCTGTGATAGTGAGAAATACCTCAGTTAGGGCTTTAGTCATCATGTTAGACAGCTCAGGCTGCCATAACAAGATATCACAGACCCGGTGGGTTAAACAAGAGATGTTTATTTTCTCACAGCTCTGGTGTATGGAAGTCCCAAGATTAAGGTGCCAGCAGGGTTGGTTTCTGGTGAGGCCTCTCTTCCTAACTTGCAGAAGGCAGCCTTCTTACTGTGCCCCTACATGGCCTTTCCTCTCTGTGAGCATGGAGAGAGAGGGATCTCTCTGGTATCTCTTCCTAGGAGGAGACCAGTCTTATTGAATTAGGACTTCACCCTTACAACCTCATGTAAAAATTAGTACCTCCTTAAAGGCCCTATCTCCAAATACAGTCACATTGTTGGGTAGGGCTGCAACATAAGAATTCGAAGTGCTGTGGGACAGAATTCAGCTAATAACATTCTTCCTTGGCTGGTCCGAAGGTAGTGAGTTATCTCACTTGATTGTTCACAGTCAGTTACAGATTGAACTCCTTATTCTACCACTTTCCCCCCTCCTCACTACTGCACTTGACTAGTCTTAAAAAAAATAAAATAAAATAAAAAAACATTCTTCCCTCATAGTACTTAAGTTATGAGGTATTGAGGACAAGAGTAAACATCACTCAAGGACTTTGCATCCTCTTCTGGGGTCCCTGCGTTTTTGGTCATATGCAGAATGGTTGTATAACGTGGCAGAAGTATGACCTTGTTATTGTTCTTATTTGGATTATGTGTAGTTTCGGTGTATGTGTACAGTGCCAAGTTAACAAGGGGGAGACTTATGATGGTTAATTTCATGTGTTGACTGTGGGCCATAGGTACCCAGATGTTTGGCCAGACTTTATTCTGGGTATTTCTGTGAGGGTGTTTTGGATGAGATTAACATTGGAATTGCTAGACTGGCTAAAGCAGATTACCCTCGCAGTGTAGGTGGGCCCCATCCAATCCATTAAAGATCTAAATAGAACAAAAGGCTGACTTTCCCCCAAGTAAGAGATTTCTCCTGCCAGTCTCTGAACTGAAACATCAGCTTTTTTTGCCTAAAGGCCCTTGAACTGGTACATTGACTCTTCCTGGTTCTACAGCAGCCTTCTGACCTTCAGACTCAAACTGGGATATAGGCTCTGCAGATTTTGCAGATTCTGTTTTTCTGGAGAACTCTGACTAATACGGACATGCGTTTCCAAGGCCAGCGATCTCTCACTTCTCATTTAATCATGTGTAATGTAAATGTATCCTGTTTAGTCATGCTTATATTCTATTGTAGCAAAATTTAGAAATTAGAAAACCTTAACAGTTCCTGAAGTTTTCCAATTCCTTTATTTAAGTTAGAAACTTGAATGATTACAAAATATTTCAATGACCATAAAATATTTCCTAAATTTTCTAACATGCTAGATGCATGATCTAGGGTGAATCACTTATCTGCTCTGAAATCCAGTTCCTCATTTATAAGATGGGGACAAAACCGTATCTGCTTTCTATCTCATAGTCATTTTAGGATCTCATGAGATAACACATGTAAAAGCTCCTCTTTTACATGAACAAAGCACCATCATGAGATTGAGTTTACTGTGACTGCATAAAATACACATGCATTTGTTCTGTGGGTTTATCTCAAATTAACAATTCCCAAACTTCAGGAAGCATATATTTTCATGACAAACTCCTTGGGTTAAATCAGGGATGGCAACTAAGTAGTATACATGCTGCTACTCTCCCTTCCATTGTCCTGGCAGACTCTGAAATCCACCAAGGAGATATTTTCCCACAGAGTGTGTGAAGGGCTTAGAATCCTAATGCCTAATATTAGTATTCCTGGCAGCCACTACCAGTGGACCTGAGTAGGCACACAAGTTAATACCTTGTGGCCATCTCTAAATTAGATACTATTAAGAATTTAGCAATTCCGTGTTCCAGACTCTTCTGTAAAAGGAATGTCTAGGTTACTGTTAATTTATATAATGCAACATGGATGTGTGGATGGGGTGGAGACCTATATCTCATCTTAATTGTTGCCATTAGCAATGGGAATTATAACTTCTCCATCAACTTTGCTAAAACATTTCCAGCATGATCCTCAGCATTTTACACCTCTGTGGTTGGAAATACAGACATTTCTTCTCTTCTCTGCAAATTTTCTTACAAATTCTGCAGTTCGTGGGAGTTGCCTTTGCAGGAAAAAAAAAAAGTGGTTTGAAAGGGAACAAGAATTCAGACAGACCGTGTGCCAAGAAAAGAAAATAGGCTAAATTATCTACCTTCCTCACCACCTCTTACTCACTTTCCTCCCACCACCATGAACACAACTAGTCCTTCTGGGGATGGTTTTTTTCAAGTCTTGTTCAAATTACGTAGAAGAAACCAAAGTTCTCTGATTAAGCAGAAGGTTTTATATTTCCTTTTGTCACTGAGTCATAAAAAAGAAACAAAACAAAACACATTCAGCTCAATCGAAATCTAACCAATCACATAGCTTTATTAAACATAGCATCAACAGAAAGAAAATATGTAGTCTTTGCCCAGAAAGGATGGATGCCAAGAACAGAGTAATTTTCTGGCTTTGTCTTCGATATCTATAAATTTTATTCTCTGTGCAAGTCACCACGTTCCCGAATAGCTGTTGATATTAAACATTGGGGGAAATTTACAAATGGATAGTGAAATACATTAGGGATTACCAGATGTTAACTAGCCACACTGCATGAGGAACCTATCACATCTGTTTTTGACCTCCACAGTGCATAAAATACTTTCTTTTCATTTCTATTATTCTGTCTTCTTATTTTTCTGGCCAAGTGTATATTGGGCTGAAAACTTGTTCAGACCAAAACTTGGCACGTGAACTCCTGATTTGGCTGCAGTTGGGTTACCACCAATTTGCAAAATAAAGTATGAATAATAATCCAAGCTGAAAGAGTGCAAAGTAAAATAAATCTTTACCATCTTATCAGGGAATATAAATCAATCTGGCATGTAAGTCAACCTTAATTTCTGTGTAAAAGTTCCAGATGTAGTTATGATTCTATTTTATAAATACAACCAACATGTTACATATAATGAAAACTAAAGACCCCATAGATCTCAAGCATGGTCCTTTCCTCATGAACACAACCCAAACCTAGGGCCGGGGAATTTGATTGAGTTCACTTGACAACTTTGTCTCTGTACAGGTTCTCCTCTTTTCTTTGCTCTTGTCCCTTACTCAATTCAACTTCTTTCCCATCTCCTTATTTTCTGCCATGTATATGCCTCCTCCCTACCTACAGGCAATAGATTGGCTCTTTAGGAGGAAAAAGAGCCAAAAGGGAATTGTCTTTAGAACATGCATCTGCAGTAGTGATTTGGGGTGTAGACTTCCTTCTTTTTCTTTTGTTGTCTTTCAAAGTAGGCTTAACAATAGACTTGCTAATATTTCAAACCTCATGCCTCATCAAAGGCCTTGGCCATACCAGATCCCACTGATGCTCTCTCCAATTGGCACCACGGCGCTATTGTCCACTGTATGCAGGCCTTGCACAGACTGGCAAGACCACCTAGGGCCCCCAGCCACAGTCAAAGTTGAGGGGGAAAAAAAGAAACCCACTGATTCTCATTTATTATGTAGCTACCACTCACTATGGCACCAGCACATTACCTTCTTCAGTGCCACAGCAGGTTGTTAGGTCGGCACTCTTACAAATGAGAAGAGGGAGGAGTGGAGAGTTTCATGTCCTTTCCTGTAGAGACACAGTCCTCTCAGCCTGATACCAAAGCCCATGCCCTCACTTCGGGCTGCCGCTCCCCTTGCCATATTAGAGGCAACCTATTTCAACCATTCTTCCCATTTTGCAATACTTGGTCACCAAACAACAAGCATCCCCACCCATCTCCTCTCTGGGGCATGTTTTTATCCCCACTGCTTTGCAATTCTGTATTCCCAGTGACTCCAACAACTCAGGATATATTTTTCTGGCACCCAGTTGAGCTTCTACCCTTTTGTGAGTGTCATTCTCTTTTGAAGCCCATACCATCTGGTTTTATTAACAATTTCCACTGCCTCTCTTAACCCTTCAGTCACTCTTTTAATTCACTCAGAAACTTGGCACATGGATTATTATCCTTTTCTGCCAAATTTAGTTTTAAAAGATTTTACCTTTCTTTATCCTTATAGAGACACCACATTTCTTGCTTTCTCTATTTTCTTCTAGTCTGTTGACTTTCTCCAATTTCCTTTTTTGCCCTGCCCATCCTGGAATTTACAGCTGATAGCAGAACAATTGATATCAGCATCCTTGGTTCCGTTAGATCCTCGAGAAAACTTAACTCAGGATGAATGATGAAATCCACTTTCTCTCTACTTTCTCTACACTTGGACAGCTGAAGCCTGCTAGAGGAAATTGCACATCCCTGTCTAATGGTGCTAATACCAGCTAAGAATTATTCATTAGCCCTTTATTTACCTTTGCTTAGATTCTACTGTCTTTTTCCTCAAAGACAAGCTTAAAGTTTCATTACTCCCCTTAGGTTCCGCACCTAATGCCTACCCTTCACTATAGCACATGGCTTCAGATTCTACTACGGTGATGACTGAGGTCATCATGCCTGATCCATATCATTTTTTGTTTGCCTTAGCTAAACCCACACCCTCCCTTCCTCCCTGCAATCTCAGAGGACAAGATGTCCCTTCTCCTGCCTGGAATCCCTTCTCCCATTCTCTATATTTAGCTAACTCCTCATTCATCTTTTAAAGCATCTCAAGCGATTGTTCTCCCAAGAAGGGAGAGGCCGGCTCCATAGTTGGGTTAGGTGACTGTCCCTGGAGTTTTTCCCACTGTGCTTGTGCACACACACCCCATTCATATTTAGAGCTTTCCCAGCACACATACACATACACACACATATTAATATATTCATATTTGCTCTAGTATTTTATGTACAATAAAATGTCTTTTATTTAACATTTTTAAAGCTTCCAGAAACTAAATAGGTCATGACTTTAAACAAGTCATCTGCCCTTTTCTGGGACTCAGTTTGCAAAATGAGAAGGTTGGACTAGATAAGCTCTGTGGACCCTTCGGCACTGAGACAATGATTTTTTTTTTTTTTTTTTTTGGTGACAATAAAACTGAGACTATTTTTGTAGAAGACAGCCAAAAGATGATTGAGTCTGCTATTCGAAAAGTATTCTTAAAATATTACATAATAATTCCTTTATCTGACATTTCTAAAGTAATTTTTAAATTTAAAATCTGCTTTCAAATAAATAACTAAATAAAATCTTATATTTACATATCAATTTACTTTTTAAAATAAACCGTTAAATTTTATAATAGTTTTAGATTTATATAAAATTTGTGAAAACAGTACAGAAGTTCCTATAAACCCCTCATCCATTTTTCCATCTTGTTAGCATCTTACATTATCCTGTTATATTTGCCACAAGTACAGAATGAACATGGGTATATTACTACCAGCCAAACTATAGAACTTATTTGGATTTTGCTGGTTTTTTCATTAATGTCCTTGTTGTGTTCCAGGACCCCATCCAAGATGCTGTGTCATATTTATTCATCGTATTTCCTCAGTTTCCACTGGTCCTTGAGATTTTCTCAGTCTTTGCTTATTTTTCATGACCTTGACAGTTCTGAGAAGTACTGGTAGGATATCTTGCACAATGTCCCTCAATTTGTGTTTGTTTGATATCTTTCTTATGTTGTACTGGGGTGGTTATGAGTTTTTGGGAGGAAGCCCACAGAGGTAAAGCACCGTTTTCAATATCATATCAAAGGTACATACTATCACCATAACTTATCACTGGTGATATTAACCTTAACCTCAATACCAAGCATTTTCACATTCCTAACTTTTAATAAGCACAAAATGGACAAGGCTGGCATCCTCAGCTTCCATTTGCAAAGGGGGACCTTAAAGGCTGGGGCTGGAGCCAAGGTGCTCTGACTCACCTCCAACCCCAGGCTCTTCATAGCACCCTGACCACCTCCTCTAAATTATACATAAAAGAAGCATTTGTATGAAGCAACGTTTTACAGCGTTTTACAGTGTGAACTCATCCTAGAGCTCTTGTGGTTAGGAATGGCCACGATTCAATGACTCATGTTATCTTCATGCTATAGCTATTGCCCTAGGCTTATTTGAATAAATTCCGATCAAAATGGCTGGTCAACCAACCAAGCAACAAATGACAAATGGCACAAACTAAACATCATGATTTAAATTCACATTTTGAACTGATTATTTTGTGTTAAATAATCATATGTTATTTTCATAAAGATTCAAGCCTTTTCACCTAACCCTAAGGTCATTTAAAAGAAAGTTGTTTCCTCATCTGTAAAGCAAGTTTGTGTCTACAAAAAGATGCAACATTTTGGGTGTGTTCACTTTTCAACAGATAGAGAGGGCCTGATAACTGTCTTTCTGATGACATTTGTAACAAAAACTATTATTATTATTATTATTATTGTGGTTATAATTATATATATTACACATATATACACAATATATATAGTTATATATAGTAGTCTCCCCTTATTTGTGGTTTTGCTTTCTGTGGTTTCAGTTACGCATGGTCAATCGTGGTCTGAAAATACAAAATGGCAAATTCCAGAAATAAACAACTGATGAGTTTTAAGTTGTGAGGCTTTTGTGATTCAAACCCAAGCCATATGATTCCAAAGCCAAAATCTTAACTACTCAGCTGTTCTGAGAAATGAGTCCCACATTATTCAGGGTAGTAAAAACACCAGCGCTTTTAGACCGACTTATCACCACAGAAGATGATGCGGTGTTGCTGCCGATCAATAGTCTCCCTTCATGTGATAGAATGAGGCATCGAGTTCACACTACTGACATTTACTAGCTGTATTATTAACCCTATCATTTATAAACAGCTGGCCTTAGAAGAATATTCAGCTATGGTACCAGCTGGGGAAAAACACATTTCTGTTTTGGGTGTTGTTTATTGAATCCTCACTTATATCTTCATTTATTTATTCAACAAATATTTACTGATTGCCTGCTCTGTTCTAGGCATTTTTCTAAGCACTTTAAGCATATCAATTAATTTAATCCTAATCATAGACATAAAAGTACTATCACTGCTCTTTGTTTTACAGATGAGAAACCAAAACTTAAAGAAATTAATTAACTTGCCAACAGTCATATCACTTATGAAGTGGAGCCAACTTTTGAAGAAGGCAGGGTGAAGAAGACAGCCTCGTTCAGATGCTCCGCTTGTACTTGCCTGTCTCTTCCTTGCTAGCTGTTGAAGTGTCTGAAGATTGAATTACCACTGACCTTTACTGTTTTTCTTAAAGAAGAGTGCTTATTATAGTTATTGGCAGCTTAATAAAAGCTCCATTCTCTTCCATTATATATATACATATATATATGAAATAGTTGCAGTTAGAATTCCTAATTAATCCACACATTTCAGAACGGTAAAGAAATCTATGAGTTTTCTGTTTCAAATCTGTTAACTAGAAACAAAGACTTCACTTTTGAAATGACAGAAAACATTTTTAATATCCAAAAGGGTACAATAAAAGTCTTGCTAGAAAGCATGAGGGAGTGGACTAGGAATTTCGAGGAAATCCAGGAAGACAGAAAATAGATAGGATTGGGTCAATGGAGAAATCACAGCAGAAGGAAACAGCCTAAGATAGCAGAGGTGAGCATAGTTCCTTCTATGAGAGCCTCCTAAGAAGCCAAAGTCATAACCAGAATGTGTAAAGAGCAGTAATGCTCAAGGTATTTGTTCAATACCTGTATTGAGAACAATAGAAATGTTTGGAGACCATCTCTGCTTCTTTACTTACAGGCTGTCACCAGTGATATTTGCCCTTAAGCTAAAACTTGAGAGCTATTCTTTAAAGAAAGGGTGGTGGGCATGAGGCTCCAAGGGTGTAGGCAGAATCAGAGCATCCTCCTGGATAGATGTGGATCTTCACAGCGGCCAGAGTTGGGGCATGGGGTAGAGAGAGAAGTCAGGGAAGTTCTACCAAGGACTGAAGGAGATGCGCTAAGCGCCAGCTCTCAGAGGAACTGTCTTTACCTTGACACCCCTGCCTGCTCTCCCCATCGCACCCCCTGGGAAAGCCAACCAGACATGTGTACTCTACCTAAGTATCCAGGGTCACAGCCAGCTTTCCCATTCAATAGACAAACAGCAACTCATAATGCCTATTCCAAACACATCTTATAACCAGCCCAGTCTTTGACCTGTATACATTAATGGACAACAAAGTATTATCAGATTATTTGAGGACCATCATATTATAAAACCCTGAAAGTGAAAGATGGAATTGAATAAACTGAGCAACCAATAAAGCAAAACAGAAATAATTTAGGAAGATAAAATAATTAAAAACTTACAAATAATTTAAAATATATAATTTTATTTGCTATATTTTCAGATGTATAGTTTTTTTCCCTGAACTTTGAAGACATTTCCCCTTTATTTTCTAGAATTCAATGTTATTATGCTTATAAGAAGTCTGATATATGTCTCATTGTCTTCTCTTGGTAGATACTTATTTTTAATTTCTAGAAATTATTAGGATTTTTCTTCTTTATCTTGGAATCTTATCATTTGACTGTGTCTAGATTTTCGACTTTTTTTCATATACCCTACTCAACACAGCAGTCTTATATCTATTTAGGCAAGTAAATCTTTCTTTGTTATTTCTTTGAAATTTTCTTCTCCTCTATTATTTCTGGTTCCTTCTTCTGGACTACTTCATATTTTCCATCTTTGTCTTTAGTTTGCTGATTTTCAATTTTTTTTAGGATCACCCAGTTGACAAGACACAGTAAGATTAATTATTGCTAGAAAACAGAATGTTATTATTATAGACAACAACGTGATTAACCAAATTTAGTGGTTAGAATGAATGAAAAAGAAGGTATTGTAGGAGTAATGGATTCCCCAAATTTCAAACTGAGAAGTCGAGTTCTGTAAGTTGATAAATCAAAAAGTGGAGGAATATCCCCTGCTTAAACTGCTCTGCCCAGAATCTCATGTTGAAGGATAAAGAAAACAACACTAAAATAGGACTCACACAGGGATGACCAACGACTGGACTATAGTCAATCACTAGCCTGCTCAGTGGCGCCTGGTATAGCCTGATGCCTAGAGTTGAAGCAAATCAGTTGAATTCCTTTTCTCAGGAATTTGAACTTGGTATGTAGAAATGTGGCTGGAAGCCAACAGTGTCAGAGAGTTGCTGTGCAAAGGTCCACGAACTGTGACCATGAGATCCCTGGTGCCACTCAAGGCCACCGCTGTCCTGAAGATCCAGTTACCCAAGACCTGGTCTTATTATATACCTCCTGTTCTTGATTCCAAGGGATTCCATCTCCTTTTTAGACTACACATTCCCTTGCAATAACCACCCCTTTTACTTGAGCTGTTTGAGAAAGTCTCTTTCCTGCAGCTAAAATCACTCTCATTGAAAGGAAAGCCTGACAACTGTTTCACTTTGCCTACAGAAGGGAAGAGCAGCCTGGTGTTTGGTGCCCCCTGGGAAAACAGTATGGGCCAACTACTCTTAGTGCAACCCAAGGCCCTCCCACCAGGACTGGGTGCATGAGGCTGAGATTGCTTTTTCAAGAAGAGTAGATTATTTT
>RJWJ010037806.1:0-15339 GCA_004363605.1 Indri indri
ATGAATCTTTTACCTTATTTAAAATGAAAAACAAGACCCCAATAATCTTTAATAAATATAATATAAACACTTAAAATCATGTTTAATGGAAATATTTTCCAAACATTATTTTTATCTTAATTACTTTCATTTGTACAGACTTTTTATTATTTTGTATATGCTTATGTTGTCCTCTTAATATATATTTTTTAAATCCCTCATCTTCCTCATTTCTGGAGATTAGCTTGCCCATGGGATGAGTTGTGTATTTATCAACTCTTCTATACCAATGGTCATTCATAGGTGATTTAACTTGTCTCTCACCCTATAGCTTTAAACATCACTTATCTGCGCATGATTTGTAAATCTTTATGCCCTGGCTTTGCTTCTCCCCTGAGTTTCACACAGTTGTTCAACAGCCTACTCTTCCACTCTACCTGGATGATCATCTCAAACTATAGGAGTCCAAATCAGAGTTTTTGGATTCCACCTCCTAAACCTGTTTTCCCCCACCTTGACCCCACCTTAGAGAATAGACCTAGTCTATACCCAGTTTTGTAAGCCAGAACATAGGATTAGTTTGATTTCTTTCTTTCCCTCAACCCCACTTCTAATTGTCAGTAAGTCCTATTCATTCCACCTCCATTCTTCTCCAACACCACATTAACTGAAACACAATCACTGCCTACCTAGAAGACCGCGAGAATGACCAACTGGTCACCCTGCTTTAACTCTTGTCCCCTAAAATATGCAGCCCCATAGTTGAGTCAAGCCTTTTATTTACATAGTTCAGACTGCTTGAGTCTTCTGTGTCAAACCTTCCAAAAGCTCTTCATCCCATGTAAAATGCAACCCAAACTTCTTGTCCTGGCCATCAAAGCTCTAGATGGTGCTGCATGATGGTCCATATGCATTTCTTAATCCATGTCACTCTAGGTTCTTGTTCATTTCTCTGTATTCACATGGCACTTTTTTATGTCTTTCAAACATGCCAAACTTGTTCCCGTCTCAAGCTTTTCCTCCTGCTGGACTCCGCATGGAATACTTATCTTTTTGACATTTGTATGCCTGCCTCCTTTTTGTCACTTAATTCACAGTACAAATAACACCATTTCCAATTTTAATTTTCAAAGAGCCTTTCCCATATCACTCTACCAAAAAAGAAAGTTCCCAAGTCACTGTTGATACAGTATCTTACTATTTTATCCAGTAATAACAATACCATCTGATATCATTCAGTTTGTTTTTTAACTTGTCTATTGTTTTTCTATCTCACTGAAATAGAAACTCCAGGAGAATCGTTATCTTGCATCTCCAGAATGTCAAAGAGTGAAAGTAATTTAATAAACATTTACTGGATCAATTAATTGAGGGGTTTTTTTTACTGCTATGAATCTGATAATATTATTTTGTGATGAATCTGGACACTGGTACATTATTTTATTTGCTTTTTCACAATTTATTTCTTAATTAAAATGTAAATTCTTTGAATCAGAAATTTCTTTGCATAGTTCAAAAAATTGAAGCTATAAAAAGCTGTGTATTCAAATCTTTCTCCCTAACCTCTTCCTGTCTCTTTAGTTTCATCACTCAAACAGGAAACAACTGTTTTTAGCTCTTGTGAGTACTTTGAAATATTTTTATTTTCCATATTTATAAACACAAAAGACATCATAACATGGAAGCTGTCTCGACTTAAATTTTTCTTTTATCTAACCATATGTCTTAGAGATCTTAGGAAAGTTCCCTCATTCTTTATACAGCTATATTATGTTCTCATTTAGTGAATATACTATAATTGGTAAAACCAATGTTTTGTCTCCTACGAATGAGATTTGATTTTTTATTATTTTACTTTTAATAATAATGGTGAAGTGAATAACTTTGTATGCACTTTATTATATACATGAGTAAGTCTCTAGGATACTACTCAAATTGGAATTACTGTGTCAAAAGGTATAAGCCTATGTACCTTTTATTTTTTTTTTGAGACAGGGTCTCCCTCTGTTGCCAGGGCTGGTGTGCAGTGTTGTTATCATAGCTCACTGCAACCTCAAACTCCTGGGCTCAAGCCATCCTTCTGTCTCAGCTTCCTGAGCAGCTGGAACTGTAGGAGTACACTATGACGTCCTGCCTAATTTTTCTGGTTTTTTGTAGAGACAGGGTCTTGCTATGTTGCTCAGGCTAATCTCGAACTCCTGGCCTCAAACAATCCTCTAGCCTTGGCCTCTGAAAATGCTGGGGTTACAGGAGTGAGCCATGCTCTGGGCCTCATATGCCTTTGTATTTTTGATAGATATTGCCGAGTTGCTTTCCATAAATCTTACACAAATTACATGCCTACCAGTGACGTACGATAATAACCATTTCCTTACATCTTTGCCGACAGGAATTTTATTAAGTATTTGGATTTTTGCCAATCTAATAGATGAAAAATGGGATAATTTATCTTATTATGACTGGTGATGAACATCTATGTGTAAAAGCCATTTCTATTTTTCTACCCTGTGTTCTTTGCCAAATTTTTAATTCGATTCGTGTATTCCATTCAATAAATATTTACTACATGGCAAATAGTGTTCTATATACTTAAGGTATGGCAAGTATATAGATGAGACATACATTGCAAATGTACTTGTGTTTATATGTTTTGACTTTGCTTATATTTACTTTTCCTTTTGGTCTTGCAATGGTTTTGATATGTAATTGAATTTTTATTTTCTTTCTGAATTTTATCTAGGAAACTTCTGCTGCCGGTCAGTATACAAGGTATTATATATAACTGTTGCACTCCTGAGTGAGATTTTCACCTTCAGAAAGTATATTTTTTCTGGTGCCTTTGAAGTACTGCCACTGCTGGGCCTCTCCTCATTCTCTTCTCTTTTCTTCCTCTTGTGCAGCTTCTGCCAAATCTCACTGGTTTATAGTCGTTGCACAATTTTTGCCATATGTATATTATATATTTCTCCTAGTTTCCCAATGTAAATGGAGTGTGTGGGAGAGATCTTTTTTGCTTTTATATAACTTTTGGGAGGAACAGGTGAGGGGAAGGAGCTGACGTAGACAGCCTTATTCATACCAGAAGATACATGTAAATATATCTCCCCTCCAACCCCTTAGCCATTTGTCACCAAAAACAGCCAGAAAACATTTTGGCTACTTCCACAGTGGCCAGTTGGGAGGACTGATGTAGGGAAGATTCATTTTTCAAAGGGCACTGATACTAAAAGTGAATTCTCCAATCAGAAAATCATTGAGAAGGTAGAACACAGAGAATTGCAAAGTGCAAAATGGCAGAGAAACTCTGACTTCCAAGACAATGAAATTTTACATAAAATATCTCTCTAGTATGTTCACTAACAAGAATAAAGGTATACATATGCTAAAGATACTTACATCCTCAGTAAAAAATGAGAATCCCATGCAACTGGCAGCATGAATACTAAATTGCTATATATAGAATTTACCTATTTCTTGGAAAAAGGTATGCGAGTTTTCTGTTTCTCAATTGATATATTTGCATGAAAACTGATTGGGATGTGTTGGGTATTGACACTGCCTGTTTTGTGTAGCATCTATTCCTAGGCATATTGAAAGAATTCGTGATGAAATAAAGTAAAAACTTTTAGATTACAATTCACCCAGCTAATTGAAGACTAGATCTGACTAATACCTTCTCCCCATTGTAATCAACTGAATATAGAGTCAACATTTGAGATTTTATGTGCACATTAACCGACTTACGAATAGCTTTGGTTCAAGCAAAAAGGGTAACTGGAATGATCTGTTTCTCAACCAGTCTCTGTGGTTGACAGTAGCCTTCTAGTCCTGGTCATCTCTCCCCACTGAGCGGGAGGTTGACTGTCCTCAGCAGGCAGAAGGGGAGAAAAGGGGAACTGAGAAAGGACATGGAACAATATATTGAGAGCTTTAGTTATAGCCAACTAAAATCTACATAGCTCTAGTTTTGATAATTTTTTTAACTTTTATAACCCAGGTACTCAAACAAAAGGCAAAAGCTAATTTATTTATTTTCTGCCCTTATAAAGTGGGAACCGCATGGAGTTAGTTCTGAAACGTAAGATTCAGCTTAAAGAAATATCTTCAGTAATAAGAGAGATTGGTGATACTGTGTTTATTTGGTACTGGAAAAGTAAAGCTTATAGGATAAAAGAAACCTGTGGGCATTTGCCAATAAACTGGGCTATAGACTTGCAGTTTGAGGTGATGGAAATAGAAACAGGTGATGGGGATGAGCAGCACCAGATATGAGTGATGTGGAATCTGTGTTCGGAATAACTTAATTCTTTCAAAGAATATTCTTTAGGAACTATGTCTACCCTGCTATTTACAGTCTTTATAGATCCAAACGGCAAAGGGATCCTTGCCATCCCAAGTCCATAAATCCAAAATTCAGTAAATTCAAGCCAGCTGTTTCTTGATTATTCATTAGAAAACACTTAATAGAAAATAGGCTAAGCTGAATGCTACAGGACATAGTTTTTAAGGAGTTTATTTATCTTGAACTTACTCCTGCCCCACAATTCTAACAATGAGTAATGTCTTTCTAATTAAGTAAAGCAGCACAAGGCTGTTGCCAGACCACAGCAGCCTGGACTCTCCCCTCCAGGGTGGACTCCCTCTCGGATTAATTCAAAGGACCTGTCTAAATGGGTCTCTGCTCCTTCTGTAAGTTTGGTGATTTAAAAGTTTTGTTTTTTTCTTCTATCCCAACAGGGGGGTTTAAAAGATTTAATTTCATGATACTATTTATATCAATTAGGTATGGGCTACAAAAAGAATCATCACATTTACTTCATAAAGCAGACAATTGAAAGTTACCTAGAGGAAAAATGCTTCATATTTCTCCTCTCAAAGCATACTTATAATTATCTGCTTCTAGTCTTTCATTAGTACAGGTTCTGCACACAAACACCCCTGACTGCCATTGTTTCCCAAATCCATAAAATCGAATTAACTCCTAAAATTCACAGCCTTTAGTTTTATCACATAAGTACCCGAAGACCATTCACATCATCTCTAACAATTGTTCACATTACTTTTTAAAAGTTAAAGAAAAACACTTAGTGATTATTTGAAAATTAAGGACTTAAATATCTCTGACTTGTTGAAAGCTTTACATCTCATGTATTTCTACTGAAGAGCTTTGTCATTCAAAGCTAGCTATAGGCTTGCGGGTATTTATCCAGTGGCGACATGACTACAAACATCTCCCACTGCCCTCCTCACCAGCTCCCCATCCCTCTTATTGGTAAGACTCACGGTTTTGTTACAAAATATTCATGTTTGGAGTTTCAGGATGTTCCATCCTTCGAGTGGATGACAGTCACCTGGAAGGCAGCTGTGCACGTAAATTAATCAGTCTTACTTTATCTACCCAAGTACATCTTCTACTTCATTGGGATTGAAAAAATGGCCATTTCCATTTCACCATGCAATAAATGTAGACTTGGGAGGTTTTTGTAGATTTTGTAGATTTGGACAAATCTAGCTGGATAACTGGTATTATATTTTTGAATATTCTGTAAAGCCATTTCTGCATAAAGATAAGTGACGCGATTGGCCTTTCTCATAAAAATTCTGTGTGAGTTCATCGGGTTGCTCAGAACTCAAAGACACACAATGGACTTCACTGGCTCCCATTACCTTTTACCTTGGTTTTCAAACTTTGATCCTTGGAACTGCAGCAGCAGAATAATCTTATAAATTAGAACTCTAGAGATGAGGCCAAGGACACTATTTTGCACATAAATTTTCATTGAACAGTTTACAGTCTAAACGCCTTAACTGACATCTTTACAATCTGGCTCTAGCAGGTATCTTGCTGCTCCTGTTTGATCAGTTTACCTTACAGGCACATTAAATTGTCCACGTTTTTTGGCATACAACCCTCTCTCATTCCTCTGTGCCTTTGTGTTTTTTCTATCTTGCTTATGCACTCCCTTTTGATTTTTTTTTTTTTAAGAACTCTTGCTCATTTCTTAAAACTCAGTTTGAATATTATTTTCCCACATAGAGTCTGTAACTCTGTCTTCTATGTCTCTACGACTATTTGTATCTTTCTGGCATTAATTATTTTTTTTACATCAGGATGCAATTAAGTATTTGCTAATCTGATTCACTTTTGTATTTTGAATTCTCAGTATCATATTTTTTCTTTGAACCCCTGTAACTATTGGGTTTATTTTCTTATAGCACTTATTCTATTTGCAACAATCTGCCAAATTCAAACTTTGAAAATACTTTTTAAAATTACATAGAAATGTGAATGCCTTCCATAATATGTAAGGTAACATTTGTGTGCTTACTCTTTTAAATATGTCTTTTAATTTAAAGTACTTTTTTAGAGCTTTCCAAAATTGTATCAGTAGCAAATCGTGAGTTCACAGACTTAAGCTTCATTCATTGAAATGGGTTGGCTCCCTTTGTAGCCTTGAGATACCTATCGGTCCCTTGTCATTGGAATTCAATTTGCAAAAGTTATTTTGATGAGATATGTAGATTTCTTCAAAAGTTTGTTTAAGCTGATGTTTTCTATTAATGAACTTTAATAGGAGCCGTCAGAAATCCACTTTCATTACCTTGTCTCCAGTTTGAACCAAAACCATTTACTTTTTATTAGCCTGAAGAGAAGAAGACTCTATAGCCTGAATCATTTCAGTGATTAACAATGCTCACTACCAAGACACTTTTATTTATTTTTAATCTAAGTCACTAAATGTAAGTCTGTTTCCTTTGGTCCTGTCTTCAGAAAAGATGGAAAACAGCAGGTCACCATCCTCTGCAGAGAAACCACTTCACATTTGAAGACCATCACTAAGACTTCCTCCTCCAGGCTAAACAATCTCTGTCCTTTTAGCCTCTAAAATGGTTCTTACAGTACAACATGTTAATCATCTTTGCAGCTCTTCTCTGAACACTTTCCTGACTCCCATAAGTTGCGTATTCCATAATGCTTTTCTAGGTGAAGATTCAGTACCTTTTTTTTGATTGCTTATGCAAAAGAGCATTTTTTTTATAGGCAATTTAGTAGAACTTTAGAGTCACATATTTTCAAGAACATTCTCCACTGGAAACTCTTCTATGTGCTCCAAAGATGATTAATATAATGAATTATAAGTGTAAGAAAGAATATTTTATGGATAGTTTTATTATGATTTGAGCATGCAAATTTAGCCAATTAATTATACATCAGAGTGCTTTAAATGAATCACTGAGACTTAACTTCAGCAACCCAAAATAGAGCCTGACTACATGGAGTTTAAATACTCTAAAAAAAAAGAAAGAAAGAAAGAAAGAAAAAAAGAATTTAAATACTCCAATCAAGTTGAATTTACAAATCCATAGAAACATGGTATAAGACAGTGAAAAAAATTATAGAATGACCATGAACAGGTCATTATTTTAGAAACGATGACAAGCTAATGTGGATCCAGACATGTCAATTGCATATTCTCATCAGTTGTTCCTGGTGACCAGGCATCTACAAATGGGTAGTGATGGCTCCCAAGTAATCTATGACCAAGACTAGATTGTAACTATACACACAGAAGCTTATAGGGCATCCACTAAGCATAGGAATTGTAATCATTAGAAATTCTGCTTTAGATACAAACATGTAACCCTTTTGGTTTTATAGTAATATTTTCGTTTTACACTCTTTGCCCATACTGGAAAATTTCAAAGGCAAATGAAAGGTAGAAACTTATCTTAGTGTGTCATCATGGAAGAAATGTTAGAATTATATTAATATTTTTAGAAATTTTGGTGTTCCCAAGGAGACTGTTGCTTGGATTATTTCCAGTCCTTCTCTATTCCTGATAGAACATGGGTATTCTAAGCAGTAGATCCTTCTTTAGTGTTAATGGCATACTCCAAATTGCATGAAAAAGATAAGGCCTCATCTACCCACTGCCCATACTTGCCCCAAGAACAGTGATATTAAGAAAAAAGGCCAAGGGTATGTAGCTAAGGGTGGAAATTTAGGTTAAAAAGCAGATTTGGATCTGTGTCTGTTACGTTGTATGTGTTAGTGTCAATTCTTTGGTCTTTTTATTAGGATATCTTATCTTTCTTTGTTATACCCATTAGAATTTCAGTAACTGTACTGCTATAACAAACTAAGCCTAAGGGTTTATATTGCTAGGAAGGAAATACTTGCCATGAACAGATCAGTCACAAAACTGGGTAGAGGGTAGAGAAAGACACATTTTCTAGACCTCTGAGAAATGCCTTATCTAAGCAAAAAAGCAGTCAGTATAAACATATTGACATATGGGTATAAACATAGACATATTTATCAATCTACCAATAAATGTATGTCTATATATCTCTATCTTTATCTATCTGAGATATTACAAGGAATTGGTTAACATGATGGTAGGGAAGTTGAATCCATAGGGCAAGAAGTCAGGAAGGGAAGATCACAAGAAGGCTGCAAATCCAAAGCTGCTGGCTGAAGCTGTTGTCACAGGCAATCAGGGAAGATCCCATAAAGGGAAAAAGAAATTGTAGACTAGCAAATGTTGAATTATAGCTCTGGGGTATACCTAGGTCTTTTTTTTTTTTTTCAAAGGGGTTTCCACTGATTAAGTCAGGACCCTCGGCACAGTTTCCTGTACTTAAAGCCAATTGATTAGAACTTTAATTACATTAGCAAAATACCTTCATGGCAGCACCTGTTAGTGTTTGACTGACAGACTGGGAGAAGATATATGTATGCTACAAAATGACTGCTATACTTCCTTCTGTCCTTGTAGTTTATGTAGTCAATTTGACACATTAAAAAAAAAATCACAGGTTTGTGTTATTCTTAACTTTTTCACTGTGCATTTTTCTCATTCATGTTCTGTTGGGAGTTGCTTTGGCTACTGCAATTGTGAGAACAGAAAACAGGGGTCTGATTTTGACCTCTTGGAGGCAAGAAGGCTATAGGTCAAACTGTTATATCTAGACTTTAAATTAAAAACAAAACAGAAAGCAAACAAGTGAAAAAACTGACAGTGGCATAAAATTAGAGAGCTGAAAGAAATCTTAGACATCACTGTGCTTACTTTCTCAATAAGGTTAAATGATGTTCTGATTGTTATAGTGCTAATTAGTAATAGAGTCATATCTGATGGCCTAATCATATCATATCTCAATAAGTGAGATTTAAGGACACTAGTCCATGATATTTACATGTGGAAACCAAGGAATAGAGAGATTAAATAACATTCTCAAGTTACTGTTAGTAAGGGAGGTAGGATTTCAGGTGGCCTAATTCCAGAGACTGTTTTTAGCCTGTTCTACTAACATATCCTAGATTAGAAAACGTATCTCATGGATTCAAGTAAATTAGTTTTTATCTAGTAGTCTTTCATTTATCATAGAAAAATCATCCCAAATTACTTTTACCATATGGCAGTTAGGAAAATCAATCATCTAATTCTGTGTTTCTTTAGTTTTATCTCTTCCTTTTTATAACTTCATTCTTGCTTTGCCAAGAAAAGTACCTGAAATGTATTTTTATGTTTTGATTTATGCCCATCTTTTACTTTCCATTTCTTTTCTCCTTCTTTCTGTGACTTCAATAGAAAAATTTTATCAAAGAGGTTTTTCAGCTACCCCAGGGTCCTCTCCTTATGTTCACTAGCTTTCTTAACTGTAAAACTTAGCACAGTTTCAATCTTATAATAACTATTCTTTCTGAGTATCTGAAGTCTAGAATCTTAGTTTGATGTTCTTTCCTAAATCAAACATGTTTAAAAATCTTTAGATATGACACATACAAAGGATTAATCACAAGTCTAACATGAATCTGGAAAATTGTTATTTCCTAGGGCAACATGGAATCACAAAACTTATATTCCTTTAGAATTTCTTCTGTAGATATAATTCTAGTAGATTTTACAAACTAGATGGCTTGTTCCCATAGGAAAAATAAAACTATATTTAAAAAAATAAACCAAAAATATTAAACGAACAGAAAAGAATAATCAAAGAATCTAAGGTAGGGATTGTATAAATATAGAAAGAAAAGAACAATTTTTAATAGCTTTATTGTGGTATAATTTATGTACCATGCAATTCAGCTGTTTAAAGTATATAATTCATTGGTGTTTAGAATATTTGCAGTCATGTAACTGGATATTTTCATCAACCTAGAAATAAACACTGTACCTATTAACAATCATTTCCCATTCACCTCTCTGCTTAGACCTAAACAATTACTAATCTACTCTTTGTCTCTACAGATTTGCCAATTCTGGACATTTCATATTAGTGGAGTCATAAAATATGTGGCCTTTTGTAATTGGCTTCTTTCACTTAGTATAATGTTTTTGAGGTTTATCCAGGTTCTAGCATATCTCAGTACTTCATTCCTTTTTACTCTGGATAATATTCTTTGTATGGATATACCACAAGTTTTTTATCCACTCATCAGTTGATGAGTATTTGGTGTTTCTACTTTGGGCTATTATGAATGATGTTGCTATGAACATTCATGTATACATTTTTGCGTGTATGTATCTTTCTATTATATTTACTTGGGGTTCTATATTTAGAAGTGGAATTATTGGTCATATACTAATTCTATGCTTAAAATTTTGAGAAAACTGTGAAGCTTTTTTTTTGAGAAATAGCTATTCAAATGCTTTTCCATTTTTAAATTGGGTGATTTGCTTTTTATGTTATTGAGTTGTAAGAATTCTTCATGTATTCTAGATATAAATTCCTTACTGAATATATGATTTACAAATGTTTTCTCCCATTCAATGAGTAGGTTTTTTTAATTTTTAATTTTTAATTTTTTTTTAAATTTTGATGTTCAAAGCACAAGTGATGTATTTCTAATCTAAGAAATCACCAATTGCTTTAGATATTTAGCATAACTTTAAACAATTAACTGATTAATTGGAGGAAGAAATAATCAGGTACCATTTCTAGAATTATTTAACATAAATTAGAGGCAGGTAGATAGCATTGCATTCAATGGCTGTACTTTTGTCAAGGATCGTTGAAATGACTATCTTAGTATTCTAAAGTATTTGGAATGGGTATTTATATATGCTTTTATGCCTTTTTTTCTTTTCAGATAATACTCTCAGATAATGTATCTAAGAATGTTTAAGGTAAGCCATTTGAATATTATCCTAGCCTTAGTTTAT
The DNA here is from genome assembly GCA_004363605.1 of Indri indri. Classification (NCBI taxonomy): domain Eukaryota; kingdom Metazoa; phylum Chordata; class Mammalia; order Primates; family Indriidae; genus Indri; species Indri indri. The sequence continues at coordinate 11,151 of RJWJ010037806.1, forward strand.
AGATGTAATATGATTCTGCCTACTGAATTTTCTGTTTCTAATGAGATTTGGTTAGCCCATTCACTAGTAATCTCAGACAAATTTCTGTAATTAGTATTATAAATATTTATCAAAGACCACAGTAGACACAATTTAGCTCTTTGAATTTTGCACACATGCTACTTTATTTACCATGTCAAGTATTTCCCTTGCAAATTAATTTTTTTCGTACTAGTGCATTCAGAAACAATAAGTCTTGGGATATTTCCTATACCTATTAAACTAGAGATGACAAATTGCTGCTGAAATAAAATACAAGCATATTCCAAATGTCAATATTTGTCTACATTTTACATAGGTTTCCAGAGACAGAGTCCCATCACAAAACTATCTTAAATAAGAGCTGTGCAATCAACTACGTTATCTTAGCCTGCTCTAGTTGACTCATTCATTCAATTATCTAAAAACATTCATAACTTTAAATTCTTATATCAGAAGTTAATCATCTTAATATGTAATTACTTAAAGTTTTTGCCTTCATATGTGCTCTTTGTGTGAAGATGGTGAGGGCTTTATATTGCATACAAATTTCATGCTATCTTCAACTTACCAAGTCCTTTAACAAGAAGGGCTAAGAAGTTAGTTAACAGCATTTATTTGAGGACATAATTAAAATAAAGAGGCAAATATCATGGATTTGTCATTCGTTTCTATGTATAAAAATTGAATATGAATTCTCACAATTTTAATAGTAGAGGTTATGAAAATAAAAAAGAACAGGATCATTTTTCTATTTGGAGGAAACCAAAGTAACGTAAATAATATTTAAGTGATTCAGTTACATACATTACTAATTGGTCCTTTGAATGACTCAATCCTTTTCCATTTAACTAGGTTGTCTCTTTCATAATCATTCATTGTAAAATAGATTATAAATTGTGGTTTAAAAATATTGTGATACAATCATCATGATTTGTTATCCTTTTAGTAACAACATTAAAGTGATTGATGCATTCTAAAGAACTACAAAAATAAAATAAAATAAAATAAAATAAAATAAAATAAAATAAAATATAATATAATAAAATAAATAAAAAAGTGTGAAAATGTTATAAGGTCATAGCAGATACACCCTATATGAAGGTAGGGATTTTATCAACAAAACTCTTTGTAACAAGTAATAGTGCTAAAGAAATAAATAGGTTACAGCTTTATATAAAGCTCTTCTTGTTCTCAAGAGAAAGATGCTTTTTTTACATGAAGCCTCTAATTTAACATAATGTGATTTGAATCCTTGTTCATGAAGGGCTTTGTGCATTTCTTTTTTTATTGTCCTGGGCCCAGCCCCTGCTGAGACAAGTCTGCTGTGAGAGATTGAAATTCTCTCCTTCACTTCAGCTGCAGCTGCCAAGACTCTGCCTCCCAGGCCTGTGTTCACCAAAACAATGATTACCTTGGACACTTGCTAAATCATGGAAACCTAATTTGCACCTAAATATAGTCTATGTACATGAATAATAATTGCTCATCTTTCGGGTAAAATTACATAAACATACAGAGAAGTCACATACTTGGACATATTTATGGCAGCTTGGCTAAGAGTTTTCAAAAATCATTACATCAGGCTAATTAATCTTTTAAATTTTGCACAAGAAGGTCTGCTCACATTAACCAATGCCAACCTTTTCTTCTCTCATCTTCTACTACTATTCTACATCTCAAACCAAACTGCCTTGCCCAGCCAAATTCATTGAACAAAGCCTTAATAGACAACATTTGCTGGGCACTTGACATGCATTAGACTAGACTGAGAGCTTTATATGCAGGAAAAATATTGTGTATAATAACAAATGGTCATTGTACAATAATTTTAAAAAGCATGAAATTTATATTTTAATATACCTGAATTCAAATCTTGGTTTTGTCTCATGCTAGCCTGGACTTAAACTTTCTAAGATTCATTTTCTGCATCTTTGAAGTAAGGAGAGTGAACATAATTTAGAGATTTTTTAAGCAACTTGTCTGAGGACATAGAGCCAGCAACATGGAGAGTCTACATAAACCTGTGCTGAAGTCCATGTTCTTAATCAATGTATTTTACTGTCACCATTAATTTTTGGTAGCTTTTCTGCTATTAACAAGGGTATTGAAACCCTTCAGGATATTGAAAAACATTGTTCTATTCATAACCTATCAGAGACAGGGAGAAACTGACATTATCTTATAACTCTGAACAAATTTAAAGTCATACCAGGCATTTTTAAGTTTTGAAAACTATTCTACAGCATTTCCCACAGCTTATTCACTCCTTTCTTTCCAATCGCGCTCCTCGCCCCAGTTCCCAGAAACAATTTTGTGCACCGTGCATTGTTGTGTGTGGGCAGCAGGTCAGGGGGTGGAGGCTGTGGATGAGGAGGGAGTGGGGAAACTGAAGACAAGTAGAGGTTTTGAAGAAATAAAAAACTTGGTTCCTTGTACTTTCTAACGTTCTGTGTCGTCATAGGTGATCTTTGACTGTGAGGGCAGCATGTTTCTCGATATCGATGACTGTCCCTAATAAACGGAACCTTTTGGTCCTACTTCCGTTTAGAACCCTAGTGCAGAATATGGCAAGAAAAAATTAAGGAAAGGAGTGAAGGAGAGAGGATAAAGAGCGCTTTTTCATGTTACTAAAATCTAAGTACTAACCATAAAGGGTTACATAAATGAATATCTATCTACAGGCATTTTGAATGAACTTGTCTTTTGCTTTTTGTTTTTTTTTATGAAGAACTTGGAGTGAACTCTTGAGCTCTCGTTATTACGTGTACTTCATCCAAAACTATCTTAAAGGCTGGATCAGGGGAAACACAATAAGATTTATAAAATGTTATTTTGACTCTCTTTATTGGCACTCTGTGCACACAGAAAAATGTAACTTTACAGCACCGCCGCGTTGTCCATGATAACTCGAAGATGCTGAAGAAACAGAGCCGTGGATTTCATTGGATTAACACTTATTTTTATCCAGTGGAGTGTGGGTCAAAGCACTCCATAAACTGAATTTGTAGCTCTAGGAAGCAGTGTTCTGAACCAGAAAACAGGAAGGAGTATTAATCAAAAGTGAAAAGGTTCTGCTGAAAGCAGAACAGTCTTGGAAAGTGATTCCAAAGATCACTTGCCATGCACACAATTATTTTGCAATTGCAGTTCATGCCAAGATTTTAAAGAAAACTGATGGGAAATTTCATTATTTAAGTATGCGATGTATATACAGGGTAAACCCTGTCACTCACTGAGGCAAGGCAAAAGTGACATTAAGACAGAATATTTTAAAAATCTAATTGTCTCATGCTTTACAAAGTGAGCTTTCATTGCAAATATTTATTTCCATTATGAGGTCTACAGAGGCATAATATTGTTAAAATGAGAATAGTTTCTGAACCGTATAGACTTTTATGGGTATTTTTAAAATATGTCTCTGAAGTGGTGAATGACTGGCACTATTATTCCTTATTTAAATTTTTTTCATGTATTTTACCAGTTCAGGAAGGATCTAGTTTAATATAAATTCCCATCACAGTCTGTAACTTCCTTTCCATTTTCATAGTAGTAACCCAAAACCCTGCTTCAAACACAGTTAAGCCCATTAAAAGTGTTGAAGACACAGTTTTGTCATTTTTAAAAGACACTTATTTTTTAAAGAAGGGACCAAGTTGATGGACTTAAGGTAAAGGCTAAGATATACTGTCTTATGGAAAAATAAAATGAACCTGAAGAGATTTTTTTTCTTGCCCTCAAGTACCAAATGAGTAACCACTTCCTTGACCCAGGGATTTCTGTACAAGGTCATAAACATACATTTTGAAATATCTGTCAAATCAGAGAAGCAGATAACCTTTTATTAATAATATAATAATTGAATCAAATGAAACCACTCATCACATTGAATAGATGTTTGTTTTGTTGAAATAACTGTCTAAAATATTTTGTCCATAGCCTCTTTTTTTAAAAAAAATTTTTTTTTATTGTTTGTTGTTTATAGGGGTACAGATGTTTAGGTTACATATGTTGCCCTTGCCCCCCCTTCCCCCCAAGTCCCAGGCCCAAGCGTGTCAATCTCTCGGAGGGTGCGCGTTGCACCCTTTGTGTATGCATATATCCGTCCCCTCCTCCCCCTCGCCCCTCCCCCTTCCCCCTCCCTCCCTACCCGACATCCAATAGATGTTAT
>RJWJ010037807.1:0-15322 GCA_004363605.1 Indri indri
GCAAGACTTTCAGAACCACTGGACCACAGTGAAATACTGTTGTAATCAAGCAATTTCTGAAGTAAATTCTTTAGAAAGTAAATAAAATTCTTCTATGCAGCCATAAAGTATATCTGAGTTACAGCTTGAATAGTACTTTGTGTATGACCTAGAAATCATCAAAATCCTTAGAGATAATCACTATTCTCTTTTTTTCCCTCCAAGAGCTACATCTTCCCTGACTTCCAATTTTGTTTATGAATAGAGAACTCACTGAAGTAAAGAAAAACTCAGCATGTGGAGAAAATTATATTTATCTGAAGGTACTTTAAGTTCTTTCGTGAAGAGTAGAAACCTTTCACATTTGTCTTATTTCCTTAAGAAAAAAACAGAAATAATAAAGTTAATTCCCTAACCGATAATAAAAGAAATTTAGGGACAGTTCTAAGAAGGATATTCAATACATACTTGGTGAACTGATAAATATAAGAAAAACTTGACCATTATTAGAGTGGAAGAGAAAATGATTAATCAGAAATGAGTAATGGAATAGACTGGTGAGTCTGATATAACTTGACCTTATTCACTAACAGCCCTGCACTCTTCATTTTTAGGGTATGTAGCAATTCCTCACAATATTTTAGAAACCACTGTGTTAAAACTAGAAGGTCATTAAAGATTATAACTCATACACTGTAAGGAATTGGAGAACCTTAATGCTCTTTCTTGTGAATTTCAAAATTCTTAGTGGTGTTACTGCGGACTAGAAACAACTAACATCTCTGGATTTTAGAACCTCAAAAAAGCTAATAATAATTTAATCTAATCCTCTCCTTTTATAGATGACAAAAGTAAAGCCTGAAAAGGCATCAGTTTCACAAGCTATATTTCTAGCTGGTTGCATACTAAGGCTTAGAACCCAGGTCTTCAGATTCCCAGTGCAGTATTCTTCTTGTGGGAAGATATCAAAGTCTGTGTTTGACCACTCTTATGCTTTCCTTCTTTTGCTCCATAGAATATCTGCAACATTCATTTTTGTTGATGTGTGTCAGTGGCTTCTTTCTTTTAATTGCTGAGTAATATTCTATTATATAAATACACCATGACTTATTCATCCATTCTCCTGCCAGTATGCATTTCAGCTATCACCAGTCTTTGGCTGTTGTGAATATAACTTCTATGACCACTCATATCTAAATTCTTTTATAGGCATATATTTGCATTTCTCCTGGGTTAATATTTACGAATAGAATTTCTGGGTCAATTGCTGGATAAATATATCCTGAAACTTACAAGCATCTGCTAACAGTTCCCCAAAGACAATAAAGCAATGCTTATAAAGTCCTCAAAGAAAGAGAATAAGCTGAGATTTATGTATCCAGCCAAAATGTAGATCAGGTATAAAGGCAGAAGACAAACTTTTTTAAACACATAATGAATGTACACTCCCCGAGCTTCTTGCAAAAGTGAAAGAGAATAAGCTTCAACTTTCCATGGTAAAAGGTATGGCTCTGATCATTAAATCCATTTAACCCCAAGATTGGAGAAGCAAATAGTGAATTTTTGGTTGTAGACTAAAATGTAAATGTCTAATCTTCACCTTACAGAAATGATGAAATCACAGCTGTTGGTAAGAGAAGGGAGAGGTAAGGGCAGGTAGTGCAACTATGCTGACCTTGCATAGCCAAGGGGTCAAAGATATTCAAAGTGAATAAAGCAAGAAATAAAGCTATGAAGTATAATGATAAACTCTAAAAAAATTATAATCACTTAAATCCAGGTCGCAGAGGGGAGGGAGAGAGGAGGGCTAAAATGGACACATCCTACATTCATAATTACTCATACTGGGGAGTCAATACGTGAGCCTGGAAAAGCAGAAGATTCAGTATATCAGACAAAGTTAATCATTGGAAAGAAAAATAAAATATTTTTACATAACAAAAACAGAATGCCTAACATAAAATATGGTGACAGAACTAAGAACAAATATGCATCATATCAATAAAGGTCTGAATTTTCCTATGAAAAGAAAAAGACCCCTATTGAGCCACAAAGCCAAACCTGGCTACACACTATCTGCAAGAGAGACATACTTGGAACAAAACACCAATATCCGGAGAGAACCCTACTCAATAATGGGGTGGCGAGTGAGAGTTCAGCCTCATTCCCACACCCTCCCAGTCCGACTGAAGAGAGGGAAGGGGCCAGGGCAGACAATACACCCAAGAGCTGAGGTAGACAAGGCTTAACTAATATGGTGTCCTCTGTAAATAAATCTACTGAAGCTTGCGTTCTACTTGTTTTCTCTACTTTCTCCACTAAAGGTCTTTTTGAAAATCTCAACTTCCTTTTCACTGACCATAGGGCCAGCAGCAAGGACCAGCAAGGAACCCCTCTCTGTGAGCTAGACCCTGCCTGCCCACTCCCCAAGGCTCTGAGCTGCCTCTGGATTAAAGAGACATGTGATGCCTAGGGTTGACTTAGAAAAATAAGAAGTCTAATGGTGATCTGACATGACAACAGTCAATTTCCCCCTTCTCCAGGGCAGCAGCAGTGCCCTGTCTGTCCCCTCTGTGAGGGGGACTACCTGTGCTCTTGTTTATAAGAAGAGGTGGGCAGGTGGGTGGGATGGGCCAGGAGAAGCATTGGTGCAAGTTGGCCTCTCATGGAAGGGCATGACTGAAAAAAAATTTGCATGAATATGAATAAAACATATAGAGTTTAATTTGTCTGGTTGTATCTTTCATTAAGCACATGATAAGCTCCAGCAGGGAGTTCTACCTCCAGAGCAGTATTACTAATATCACTCTGCGTTTATCTTGGTATCACTATGGGGAGTACTTATGTTTTACAGCCTCACTGTGGTCAGATTTATTCTCAGCTACAGGTATTAGAAAAGTGATGACACATTCAGTGGTATTCAAGGACACTGCAAACAGCATGGGGCACTTTACACGGTTTAGATGTTTAGATTACCCTTGAAATGCAGAGCATAAGGCAATACAATGCAAAATACCCCTATTCTGAGCTCATCTTAAATATTCCACGGCCAGAAAAAGAGTCACATAAGATTCAGTGTGGAGTCTCTACCTCCCCAAGGTGAACATTTTTTCTAAGGAGACTTTGGACTTTGAAAAGAATGAGCCATCTGAAATAAAAATATTCTGGGGAAATAATGAAGAATGAATGTTCAAATATAAATGGCCTCAGTTCCTTCCTCCTTTAGTATAGAGACAGAATTCTTTAAGTCTTGGTGTCTGTACATTATAAATTATTACACAAAGATACCCATGTAATCACATGCAGATTAGAATTATTATTTTCAGATTCCTGGTCTGTCTCGTCTTCTATCACAGACATATCCCAAAATCAGTGACCATTTAATTTTTATAATTTAAGAATTAGCATTTACTTTTGTGAATGACAATAATTAAATTTTTGCAGAGTCCTTACAATCCACTTTTGCAAATTTCACCTCTATCGTTTCCCTATTCTATTAACAGTAAGCTTTAATAGTTAACGTGTGTAGAATAACATGGGGGAAAAATAAAGTGAAAATGTATCAATCTCTCCCAACCCTCTTGAGGGAGCTATGGCTACCTTTCAGGATCAGATCTTAGGTAAATGCTGAACTTTGCTCTCCTGACAATTCAAAATTTTGATGTAGGTAACTTTTGGCTTAGGATCTTATATTTCAGAAGATGCCACAGGAAAGAGAGTCAGTCCTACAGGCAGCCTACCTGCTGGCTGCCAATCTCTATAGAAGGCCAATCCTGTGCCCCTGAGGCCAGCCCCAAAGCAAGATTCATTTTAGGTCTTGAATGAAGGGCAGCTCCCTCCCTTGATAGTGCCTTGATTCCACTGCCTGCTGGGGGCCCAGGGAACCCCGTGGATCCTGAGTGGTCTCTACTCCTAACTTACTCTAGCCTTATTCTCCATCTCTTTGTTCTCGCTCTTAATTTCAGTGTGTTGTCAGCCCCTGTGTAAGGGAACCTCAGCACCTGATCTCAGTATCACTCTTGCCTGTTCCCTCAACAAATGCTTCAAGTGCCAGCCTCAGTGCCACCTCTGCTTCTAGTAGCAGAGATCCAAGACACCAGCCCTTTGCAACACATAAGCATCTAGCATCCAGGACTGCTCTATTCTGGAATCAATGCCCCCAATGGACTTTGAATGCTCAGGAAGAAAGAATCCAGCCATGAGTATCTGCACCTGATGCATCATGCATAGTGCACAGGACACAAACAGAAGATACTCTCCTCTTCTCATGAAAAAGGATGGCAGCCTTTCATGATGGAGCAATTACCATGAAATAAGGGACAGGGAGAGGAAAAGCAAGAAAGAAGTCAATTAGAGAAAGAAGGAAGAATGTAACAATTAAAGATAATAGAGTCAGACAGATTCTGACTCTAGAAAAGAGCTTGCTGTAGTAGTAGAAGTCAACTAACAGAAATGTGGAAAGGCAGTGATCAGCTAAGAGAAAATAGACATCCGTTTGCTACAGGAGAGGGCTGATCATGGGAAAGTATTGGGGGATAATCACAATGTTCTTCCCTGATATAAAATTTCAGGGAGCAGGATAGCTGATGTGTAAATGCTTAATAATCTTTAGCATTCAAAGTATGGAAGGAGCAGTTCCCCATGATGTACTTGCATAAATAAATTAGGGAAACTATATGATGTTCTGAATGAGTAGCTCTCAGTGAAAAGATAGAAAGGAGTCCTTGTCTTCAACCCAGTGATCTTTGAAAAGGCAAAAGAGTTTTATGAGGAAATGCAAATGACTGATTCATGTGTAATTTTGGAGGGATATCTTTGGCATTTTAAAGAGAGTCTTGGTATTAAGAAGGCTAGACACAATGTGAAAAATAGTCAGCAAATGACCATGCTACAAGAAAATGTTGTGACATTTTCAGAGAGCTCATTCTTAGAACAATCTCTCTCTGTGCATGCCTGTGGAGCTGGTATTGCTGAAATCCAGCCCCTCTGGGATTCAGTAGGACTATTTTTACATATGCAAATTGTACAGGCTCTCTGAAATAAAACTACTGGTCTAGAAACTTCATTATCCTACAACTTCCAAAACTAAAAACACCTTTACTCACTACTCGCAGATTGCCAGCCGTTGTGGGAATGAACAAATACATTTGGATTGCTTTGATTTTCAAAGTAGTTCAAACATATGTTATAGCTCTAAGAAGAAAAACATTTCCAAGTGGTTGGTTGTCTAGAATTATGACGTTATTCTACCCACTCAGACACAGCAGAATCAGTGTGAGGAATATTTTTACTACATTCCTTTTCAAAATGTACCTCATTGTTTTGGGAATCATTCAGAGTATTAAATAATTCTAATAATAGCTAACACTTACTTAGTGCCAGGTACCACTTTAAGCATTTACATGCATTCCCACATTTATTCCTCCACAGAGTAATTCTGCTTGATACCATGAAGGTGGGTTCTTTAACTCTGACAACTAATTGGAATTTTGACAGTCAGAGCATCCTGCTGTTGTGATCAGAAATAAGACAACGGTGAGAAACTAGGCTCATCTGTCAAGTCAGGTCAGAGCATATCCAGCCTTAAGCTTTGGAGAACCCATGAGGCTGAGTAATTAAGATGCTCAAAGCTGCCAAATGACTCCTGTTGAGCTTGGCAAGAGTGATATTTACTCTAAAGGTTGTAATATTTCTCTCAATATAGGAATTTCATACAATATGATCGACATATAAATTGAAACTGTAGGTATTTGAGTAACTAAAAATGTATCCATGTTTTATTCCAACATCTTATTTTTTAAGAATGTTTTATAAAATATGTTCTTATGCTTCTATAAATAAGTTCTGCCCAGGGTCAGTCACTTGTGATGGCAGTCATCGACCTCACCCTACCAAGTATTTTTTGCAATAAATATTACAATAAATGAATTAATTTCTTATTGCACTGGGGTTCTAATAAATAAATGGATTTGTAATTAGTTTGCCTTTTGGAGGGTGTGGGTGACATCCGGAACATTTTTTTTTTTTAGGTCTCAATAAATTTTTTTGAAATTTTAATAAATTTTATTGTGTATATTTAAGGTACACAACATGATGTTATGAGATACATATCTAGTAAAATGGTCACTAAAATGAAAGAAATGGACATACCCGTCATCTCACAGTTACCCATTTGCTTCCCCTGTGACAAGAGCAGCTATAATCTACTTATTTAGCAAAAATCCTGAATTCAATACACTATTATTAACTATAATTCTCATGTTGTACATTAGATCTCTAGACTTGCTCATCCTATATATCTGCTACTTTGTATCCTTTGACCTACATTTCCCTATTTCTTCCCACCCACCCCACCAATCCTGGTAACCACCATTTTATTCTCTATTGACCTTTTTTAATTTAAGAATTCACCTATAATTGAGATCATGTAATATTTTTCTTTCTGTGTCTGGATTATTTCACTTAGCATAATGTCCTCCAGGTCCATCCATGTTGTTGCAAATGGCAGTATCTTTCTTTTTTAAGTCTAAAAAATATTCTTGTGTGTGCGTGGGTGTGTGGCAATTTCTTTATCCATTAATCCACCGGTAGACATCCAGATTGTTTCCATATCTTGGCTATTGTGAATAATTCTGTAACAAACATGGGAGTGCAGATACCTTTACAAGGTGTTGGTTTTATTTCCTTTGGGTATATAACAGAAGGGGAATTAATGAATCATATGATAATTCTATTTTTAATTTTTTTAGAGACCTCTATACAGAACATTTTTAAAGTTCCCTTATGCCCTAAGCATATTCTAGGAAACCACAGATGTAATCACTAAGAGAGTCTCTTTCCTACTAAAATCTAAAAGCCACAATTAATTCAGTAGTTACAATTATTGAAGGATAGAGAAAACTTGCCCATTAGTGCCTCCATACCAAGGGACCCATGAGCCCCCTCCTTCCTTCCTCACGGGATGTGTTTTACGCTATGGGACTTCTTAGCCCGTATGGGTTATGTACATCACAGCTTAAAGAATGTCTTTCCATATGGTAGAAGTAATTGCCTTTAATTAAAAGTTTGTCTTTGAAAAATTTTATCTTTCCAGATTGGACTGAGATCATCAATGCCTTTTCTACTGTTTACATAATAAAGGATACACTGCAGAATGTGCTCCTGTTCTAACTCTTCTTAAAAATATATTCTGAATTGCAGGGGAAAAGATAGAGTGTATCTAGCAGATTCACAGGATAATGAAAGGTGGTTGGAATTTACCTTCAAACTGAATGGTGAACCAATTATTTTCTTCAAAAATTTCCTGTATTGTTTACTCAGAGACCAGATTTCTGGAGAGAAATACTCATTATAGCTAACCCTCCAGACTGCTGGCAGCTGCACTTCATTCATAGTTTACACCACGGTCGCTGAGAGGCTAGTGGTAAAGGAGCCATAGTCCACTGCCATCCCAGGACCATGAGCTCATAGAGGCTAGATAACTGGGCACGAAGCTGTTCCGAGTACAAGGCACAGCTCTTCTCACACCAGTATCAGCCAGCCACTGTGATGGTCTGATTTAATATATTTTAATGCTCTAGTGTGTGAGAATGTAGTTGAAGATATTTTAAATTTACCTGAAGAAAAATTGTTTAGTTAGGTTAATTTTTGTTATTGCTAATAATATCAATGATAATCAAATATAGTATAAAATCACCTCAAGCTAATTTATTTTTCTAAATCCTTTAAATGACCTTTACTAGTAAATACCTTTCTCCCTTTCAAATAAATTATATAATTCCTTTGCCTTACCACAGACCTTAACAGGCACAAGTTGTAGTGATACAACATATTAGAAAATCACAGCTAAAATAGAAGACAAAAAATTTTTTCTCTTCTCTCTTTCCAACACTACAAGTCAAAAATCAAGCCAAGTAGAGTACAAATACATAAAAATACAAGATACCTAAAGCGGTGGATTTAGCTTAGCAGAGATATATTTCTATAGTGCTATAAAGCATTAACTTTTAGAACAGCCATTTTTCATGGTTATCATTCTAACCACTTAGAGTAGCACTACAGCACTTAATTGAAAAATGTATGGTCCTTATCTTAAGCAAAGTTTAATATGAACGTAACTAACCAAGGAATACATGAAATTAAATTAAAAGAGGAGATTCAAGCAGAAACAGGTGTGCAGAGAATTATGATTTGATTTTCCTACAGATAGCACACAGTCTCCTGAAGTAAAATCCCCTCTCTCTGATGTTGTGAATGTCTCTAAACTAGACTTGAGCAAAGCTGTTCACTACAGTACCGAAAAAAATAAAATAAGAGGGCTATAACCCATCTGTAAGAGAATGGATACGCTAGAGTTTATTTACACCTTGAAATACTACATGGTAGTTAAAATGTGTTGGTATGGATAAATTTCAAAAGACATAATGTTGAGTGATAAAATCAAGAAAATTTAAAAAGAGATACATGTATAATACTGTATAAGTAACACATATGCACACATTTAAAACACACGATAGTGTATAACGTTTATGGATACAGACACGAATAGAAAAAAACATTTAAAAATATGTGGGGATGACTCACTTTCACCCCAGGATAATGATTTTCTTGAAGAGGAATAAAACAGATGAAAGAATTAGAATTCAGATGTAACTATAAAAGTTTATTCTGAGAAAGAGATCAGATGTAAATACGACAAAATGTTAAAATTTGTTGAATCTTGGAAACAGACGCACGGATGGATATTGTTTTATTTTCTGCTAGTTTCAAATATTTTATTAAAAAATAAATCAAATACCTTTACATATATTTTACTATGATCATCTTGTTTTTGCATGTTAACCACTTAGTTACAACATTATAAACACATATAGTCTCTCATTTATACCTCTCAGACCAAAGTAAGGTGCAGTTCTCAGCTTTCCCTTACCATGCCCCTCAAAAAGACTACTCCCAAACATTGATAGCCTACCTTAGGCTATTTGTGACATTCTCAACCCCATCTAAAAATGTAAGGAGCAAATTCCTACTGAATATCAGTGTCTAAATTTTTGTTAGAGTTCAACTTAATGAAAACACAAGTCTCATGAATTATACACTTATGGTCTAAAATAAATTTTAAAAGATGCGTAACATTCAGCCAGAAAGAAACTTAAACATCACAAAGATGTGGCATATGATTATAGCAATTTAATACAGGAAAATTCATAATTAAATGTGTCAAGCAAAAGAGTTAAAAATGAATTAGCCATGTACAATGTAATGCATTGTATTACATTAAGCTACAAGATGAGCTTGTAGCTTACCCAATAGAATGATTAACTATAACAGTAATTGAGAATTAGGTTAGTGTACAGAAGTGGCAAAACGGTCATTATCACACTAAGAAAGAAGTATATTTTGTGACAAGATCACACATCCATGTGATACTAAAGAATGCAATGTTAAAACTCATACGTTTAAAATGAGAACAAAAGTTTTATTTCCCATTGTTTTACAGGCTTTGACAAACCCTGAATAGAAAATTATTCTGGAAACAATATTAAATCATGATTTGTTTATCATAGAATTCTAAGAAACAATCTTTGGTGTTTTTTTTAAAAAAAAAAAGGAGTAGAAGTAATTGCCATGAGTTATTATGAAGAAAGATTCTGTGATGTTTAGAATTCAAACTTCCCTGGACAATCTATAGGGAACAAAAGAATTAGAGGAAAAAAATAAAATGGATTATTGCTTCAATTCTTAATTCTGAGTAAGAAAGATGCCAAAAAATTTGACATGAGCCCATAAATACCTAATTATATTACTTGAACCTGTAGAATATACTGAATGTTTAAAATGTACAAATATATTCTCCGCTTTCCATTCTTTGTGCCATTTTTTCAAAACACAAATGAAACAAAGAAAGCTTTGTACAAGCTATGTTTTAAAAGATTCAGCCTTGTGGAGGTGTTAAATAGCAAAATTCCTCAGGAAACTCAACCATGTGTTTTGTGCCTTATCAGCTCCACATAAATAATGCAGCCTGTCTGCCAAATTAAGAATCTCATAATAGGTTGTTCAGATGGTGTTATTAGCGAGAGACTTGCATCGGGCTGTGCTCTCCTGAAGGAAATGGGTAGATGACATTGGTGGATAAGAAAACTGCACATTAGTGGCAAGAACACGAAATTAAAAATGACAGAAGAAGTGTGAGATAGGAAAACAGACGATGAAAGGATTTTAGAGAGACAAAAAGGATTCTCTTAATTAAATGTGATTATGCATCTGTTATTAAAAAAAGGAAATCAGAGTGGTATTGGGACACATTTTTCTGACTTTTAAAATTAAGCAGTGGGATTCCACACCCCCCACCACCACCTTCATTTCTTTTAAACTTTCAGTGTTGGTGGGTGAATACTAAAGCAGGTCCTAGACATGAGTAATTTTAGCCTAGAAGCTATAAGAAATAAAGAAAATTTTGGAAAGAAGGCTGTGAAATCAATCAATGGGCCTTCTCCAAGAAATAACAGCATGCAGTTTCATTAAACATTGATAGATTCCCTTCCTGGATTTTTTAAAATACCATACATAACACTTACAGAGACAAGATCCTTGCAGAATAAAAAAGTCCTAAATTGCCATTTCATTAATACCAAAAATACAGAATAGTATTTCAACCCCTAGGGGGTCTTTAGAGTTTTGTTATTGCTGTTTTTTATTAAAGCACCTCTAAAAATTACACTGTCATTTTTAAAAATTAGCAACTTCATTCAGATACTGTTAATGTTGTAATTCATCAGATTCCTCTTCAAGGTGTTGCTTTAAATCAACCTCTTAGGTTTTCTATAGCTATTTTCACTGTCAAATAACTAATTCAAAAATGATTATTGAACAATTAGTGTATATGAAACAATATGATAGATGTGGGGATGGGAAGTGAAAAGAAGCCCTTGTCCTCAAGGAGCTTAACATCTAATAAGAGATAGTCAAGGAATGTGTGATCAGGGAAGATTAACGGAGAAAGAAGAGTTTGAACTGGGCTTTAAAGGGTTCTTCAGATTTTAATAGCCATGACCAGAAGAAAAAAAGGACACAGACTGTGAAAACCTAAGAGTTCTAAGTAAGAAGAATCAGCTCAATTTCAGGCCCAGCAAAAAAAATGGTTCCCACCGAATTGCATAAAAGCAGAAAACTTGATGCTAAAAATGAATTTATAAATAAAAGATATGTATGAATTAATTACACCAAGGTACTTGAAATAAGAACATGCAGAAAGTTCTAAAATAAATTAGCAATTCACAACCTCAGAACCTCAGACCCCTAGAGGGATCGCTGAATTATTGCAAGCAGCCCGTGAAGGAATCTGAGCCCAAGCCACAAAATTAATAAATATAACCTGCAAATACGCACCACTGTCTTTCAAAAGCCTTTGTGAGTGATAAAGAATATATTCATTTAGTAGCACTAAAGCAGTTTCTCAATGTAGTTACGCTGAAAGAATAACTACTGAAATTATGTATCATTTCATTGTTTTGTTCAGATTAAAGAATATATACCATATAAATATATTATGCTATATTACAGTTTCTGATTAATATATTAGGCATTTAGGTTAATATGAGCATGTTTTAAGTGAACAAATATCCAACTTATAAATCATTTTAAAATATTGACTAGTGTTTTGTCCTATTCTATACTTAAACATTCCCCTATTATTGAAGATTTAAACTATTCTAATATTTCACTATAATAAACAATGTTGTTATAAACATTCCCGTAAGAGCTAAATATCACGTACATCCTTAATTATTTATTTAGGAAAAATATCCTAGGTGTAAAATTGCTAAGTCAAAATACACATGCTTTTAAGGATTTCAATATATATTGCTAAATTGACTTCTCAAATATCCTATCTTTATATGCTTCTTCTCTCAGGCTCTAAAACCACTAGTTTCCTTGCTAATATGAAATAATTTTATGTATGAAAAGGGGGCACACATACTCAAAAAGATTAGGAATTTCCAAGCTATAGTTAAATGTCATGTGAAGTACACAGAGAATCAAAATGTATTTAAATGTCTTTTGCATGTGTCTCAGATCAGCAGACAGATTTACTATCAATGTCAAGAACTGTATACAGTGTTTCCTACCAACGACCACTCATACACTTTCCTAAGAGATATCTACTCTGTTGAAAGCCCCTTTGTTCTTTGTAGCCTCAAAGAATTACAACCCAAGATGCGCTGAAAAAAGAATCAATACTGTATAAAAATCTTATTCTCCCAGTATGCACAAACATGCGAGGAAGTCAACTTTCCCTTGAAGAGAGTCTCATTACTTCAGCAGGAGCTGTATCTACAAAGAAGGGAAAGAGACAAGCAAGAATGTTGGCTTTAAGAATGTGGTAGCATTCTTCCAATTCATCCAGAAAGATGAGAGCAGTAGAATTAGAATTTTCATCAGTTTGAGGAAACTAGAAAAAGCGTCTTCTGAACACACATTCACTGTTTTCTATGTATGACAGAAAACAATTGATCTGTTGGATCTGATTACAGTGATTAAAGAAACAAAAAGTTTTACCTCTCTTTGATTTCTTTAAGTGATGTCTACTCCATTTATAAAGAACTGGAAACTATCCTTTGAAAGAAAGGGTAGGGCTCAAGAGCCTGTAGGAGTGATTTCTATTAATTATACTTTGAGTTCCCTGACTACCCACATGTTTCAATGACATTCACATATGACTATATAAAATGAAAATAGGAAATACTCCTCCTGAAAGAAAAAGATAATGTAATCAGGCAAAAGAGAAACTGAGATTTCAAAAACTTGAAGTCCTTTATCATGACTTAGATTCTATATTTAATTCTATAGCTAGGTCCTCTTCCTTGATTTGGTAACCTATTTTGTTTTCCCTCAAAAATGTCAGGTCATCCTATCTTGATGCTGCCTTATTTGTTAGAGCTCCAGGTTTCTCTATAAATTCACAAGGTCTAATTAATAAAATTTTCTCAGTATCTGTTTTGGTTTTTATTGAACCCTAGGGAGAAGAAGCTAAGAACCCCAGGCAAGAATCCAAGTCACTTTGTTCAAATAAACTGACCATGGAAAAAGGTTTGCCTTTCTGGACCATTATTGGAAGCCCTCAAGGATATAGACAAGTCCAGAGAGCAAGGGGAACAGAACTGAGGCCCAGGGAAGAGGTAAAGTTCAGCATCTGTTATTTTGTTTTGAAAGTTACAGAGTTATTTGTAGATTCTGGGTTTTATCAGATGTATAGCATGCAAATATTTTCTCTCATTCTATAGGTTGTCTATTTGCTCTATTGATTGTTTCCTTGGCTGTATAGAAGCTTTTTAATTTAATCAGATACCATTTATTTTTGTTGCTGCTGTGATTGCCTTTGGGGTCTTCATAAATTCTTTGCAAACAACCCCATTAAAAAGTAGGCAAAAGACATGAACAGAAGCTTTTCAAAAGAAGAGTGACTAATGGCCAATAAACATATGAAAAAATGCTCAACATCTCTAATCACTAGGGAAATATATATCAAAACCACAATGAGGTATCACCTAACTCTAGTGAGAATGGCTTTTATCAAAAAGTCCTCAAACAATTCCCACTTAGAACTGGAATCAGACAAGGTTGCCCACTATCTCCACTTCTATTCAACATAGTGCTGGAAGTCCTGGCCACAGCAATCAGGCAAGAGAGTGGAATTAAAGGCATATGAATGGGAACAGAAGAAATCAAACTCTCACTATTTGCTGATGACATGATATTATATCTAGAAAACCACATGGATTCAACTAAGAGGCTCCCGGAATTGATAAATGAATTCAGTAAAGTCTCAGGATATAAAATCAATACACACAAATCAGAGGCTTTCGTATATGCCAATAGCAGTCATACTGAGAACCAAATCAAAGACTCAATTCCCTTCACAATAGCAACAAAGAAAATAAAGTATCTAGGAATATATTTAACTAAGGAGGTAAAAGACCTCTACAGGGAGAACTATGAAACATTGAGGAAGGAAGTAGCAGAGGATGTAAACAGGTGGAAAACCATACCATGTTCATGGGTCAGCAGAATCAACATTGTTAAGATGTCTATACTATCCAAAGTGATCTACAGATTCAACGCAATCCTTATTAAAATACCAACATCATTCTTCACAGATGTAGAAAAATTAATTCTACACTTCGTATGGAACCAGAGAAGACCCCGCATAGCAAAAACAATTCTAGGCAATAAAAACAAAATGGAAGGTATCAACTTGCCAGACTTCAAACTTTAGTATAAGGCTGTAGTAATCAAAACAGCTTGGTACTGGCACAAAAATAGAGCCATTGAACAGGGGAACAGAACTGAGAACCCAGATATAAAACCATCCTCATATAGCCACCTAAAAAGCAGACAAAAACATACACTGGGGAAAAGAATCCTTATTCAATAAATGGTGCTGGGAAAACTGGATAGCCACATGTAAAAGACTGAACCAGGATCCACACCTTTCATCTCTCATAAAAATCAACTCACGCTGGGTAACAGATTTAAACCTGAGGAGTGAAACTATTAGAATTCTAGAGGAAAATGTTGGAAATACTCTTCTAGACATTGGCCTAGGCAAAGAATTTATGAAGAAGACCTCAAAGGCAATCACAGCAACAACCAAAATAAATAAATGGGACCTGACCAAATTAAAAAGCTTCTGCACAGACAAAGAAACTGTCACAAGAGCAAACAGACAACCTACAGAATGGGAGAAAATTTTTGCATGCTTCAAATCCGATAAAGGCCTGTTAACTAGAATCTACTTAGAACTCAGAAAAATCAACAAGAAAAAATCAAACGACCCTATCAAAAAGTGGGCAAAGGACATGAACAGAAGCTTTTCAAAAGAAGATGGAATAAAGGCCCAAAAACATATGAAAAAATGCTCAACATCTCTAATCAGGGAAATGCAAATCAAAACCACAATGAGATATCACTTATCTCCAGTGAGACTGGCCTTTATCAAAAAGTCCCAAAACAATAAATGTTAGTATGGATGCGGAGAGATAGGAACACTCATACACTGCTGCTGGGACTGCAAACTCGTGCAACCTCTGTGGAAAGCAATATGGAGATACCTTAAAGAGATACAAGTAGATCTACCGTTTGATCCAGCAATCCCATTACTGGGCATCTACCCAAAAGAACAAATGATACTCTATAAGAAAGACACCTGCACCTGAATGTTTATAGCAGCACAATTCACAATTGCAAAGATGTGGAAACAACCCAAGTGTCCATCAATACATGAGTGGATTAATAAAATGTGGTATATGTATACCATGGAGTACTATTCAGCTTTAAGAAA
>RJWJ010037808.1:0-15321 GCA_004363605.1 Indri indri
AAACAGTTTCCAAAAGGAACGTGGGAAATCAGATCTTTAAGAACAGAGTGAGAGGTTTCAGCAGGCAGCCCTGCCAAGGTCTTCCCGGCCCGTTAGCTCTCCAGCACACTTCTGTGATAGGCTGGCTGCCCCATCAGGTGTCTTTCTCTGGCTTTATGTCCTGGGCTGGCTCTAGTTCTCCTCACTTTCCCTTGGTGTTACTAGGGGGTGTGCCTCAGAGCCCAATGGGGCAAGCACAGTTCCTAGTTGCTTAATGCTTTAGTATTAGCAGTTAGATGACACTTTGCATGGTGGTAATGTGCTTTAAAATGGGTTTTATTAGCTGTGCCTTGCAATTATTTTGAGGTACATGTTCTATTGCCCCATTTTTAAGATGGAAATGCTAACACTCAGAGAAATGAAGGCAAAGTCAGAGATGGCACTAGAATGCATAAACCCCCAGGCCTGCCTCTTTGACTTGGTCTCTTATGTCTGTGTTATCTTGGTGTTTTTAAGTCCTAAGATGTCCTCATTTAACAAATATGAGAAATGGAGCATGAGGGTGTGAAGGGCGGGGAAGCTAAGTAGTCTACACAGCAGAGAACTTTACTACACACATTCTAGAGCTAGAAAGAGAATATAGAAAGTCCAGCTGGTGTTTTAAACATGTAGTATCATTAGGATCATTGTAACAGAGGTGAATGTGGTTTTCGGCCTGTACCAAGGTTTGTGACTGGGGTGCCTGGGACCATGTTGCTGTGCAAGTGTCTACTACATCCTTCTTTGAGAAACCCAGAATGGCCTAAGGAAGCAGAATATGATGCAGGACTGGTATTCCGAGACCTGCGTTCTAGTCCCAGCAATGAAGTGAACTTGCTATGGGACCTTGAGTGAGTCCCTTCTTGAGTCTGGGGCCTCAGTTTCCTTCTCTGTGCTGAGGCAAGCCTGCAGGTGTCAGGGAGTGGGAGTTGTTTTCAGTGCACAGGTGGACAGTCTTTGCTCCTGTGGCGGTGAATGACATTGGTTCACTGTGGCCATGTGGATACATGGGCAGGTGTTGGGCAAGGTGGGTTTCACAGCCTCTACAGGATTGTAGGTGTCAGAATAATCCACAGTTATCAGACCACAAACAGCACCACCATGGCTATTCAGCAAAGATC
Source organism: Indri indri (assembly GCA_004363605.1). Taxonomy (NCBI): domain Eukaryota; kingdom Metazoa; phylum Chordata; class Mammalia; order Primates; family Indriidae; genus Indri; species Indri indri. The sequence continues at coordinate 1,140 of RJWJ010037808.1, forward strand.
TGTTACAGGATTGCATTATTATAGCAGCTGGGATTAGGTTTAACTGTGAGCAACAAAGACCTGAAAAATAATGGCTTGGACAAGATACAGGTTTATTTCTCACCACGGTAGCCTCACCGAAGTGTCTTTGTTTCAATCTCTAGAACCTGTGAATATGTTGACTACTCAGCAAAGGGGAATTAAGGAAGAAGGTGGAATTCAGTTTGTTCATAAACTGGCTTTAACATAGGGCAATTATCCTGGTTCATCTGGACGGGACCAAGGTAAACCCAAGGGTCCTTAAAAGTGAAAAAGAGAATCAGAAGAGAGAACCAGAGTGACGGCAGTATGAGAAAGATTGTCTCTATGTTTCTGGCTTTGAAGATTGAAGAAGAAGGCCATGATCCAAGGAATGTGGAGAGTTTTCAGATGCTGGAAAAAACAAGGAAACGTATTTTCCCCTATAGCCTCCAGAAAGGAATGCAACCGGTTAACACCCTTAGCCCGGTGAGATCTCTGTCAGATTTCTGTCTACAGAACTGTAAGATAAACAAAATAACTGTATTGTTTTAAGCCTCTAAATTTGTGGTAATTTGTCAGAGCAGCAATAAGAAACTAAAAGCCATCTGAGATAAGCAGCCTGAGGTAAGTAGCTACAGCCCCATAGACCAGAGACTCAGGTTCCTTCTCTCTTGTTGCTCTGCTGTGTGACTTCCACTCGCAAGGTCAGCTCAAGGACAAAATGGCGGCTAGAGCTCCAACCATTATATCTGCAGTCTAAGTAGAAGAAAAGTTGAAAAGAAGAGGGCATCTCTCTCTAAGAAAGGTTTCCTTTTTTGTACAAAGATTTAGAATTTGAACTAAACTTTAAAAACAAGTCAGATTTTTCATTTGTTCATCAAATGGGAGAATAATATCACCATACACAGGGAGATATATGATTTCAATGTAGGACAGTGAAGAGGCCAGCTTATAGAATTAAGATAGGTGGTGAGGAAAATTTGAACATGCACCGACAGAAATCTGGAATGTGACAGGAAATGTAGGTTCTTTGGATGGTTGTCCCTAAGTTGTTAAACAATATAGTTAAACATCTATTTCTCTTATGTCACCTTCAGACGGAAAATTATGAACTACTCCTTATGAAAGAGCAGGAAAATGGAATTGAGTAGAATCAGGTTTTATTTTCCTCACGAATAAGAAAAATTTTATAATCAATTATTATGTCATCATCGCTCTGGTCACCAGAAGCGCAAAACCAAATATGGGGTCCAATATTTTTTTTTTAATTTCAAAATATTAAGAAAGTACAAATGTTCTTGTTACATGGATGCCTTGCATAAAGCTTAAGTCAGGGCTTTTAGTGTGTCCATCACCAGAATAGCATTCATTGTGCCCCATATGTAAGTTTTTACTCCTTACCCCCTCTTACCCTCTGCCCTTCTTGGTTTTCAATGTCCTTTACATTTCTTTGTGACTGTGTGTGCCCATCATTAAGCTCCCAATTATTAGAGAGTACATTTGGTATTTGGTTTTCCATTCCTAGATACTTCACTTAGGATAATGGTCTCTAGTTCCATCCAAGTTGCTGCAAAAGACATTATTTCATTCATTTTTATGGCTGAGTAGTACTCCATGGTATATGTATACATACCACATTTTCTTTATCCGCTGGTGAATTGATGGGCATTTAGGTTGATTCTACATCTTTGCAATTGTAAATTGTGCTATGCTAAACATTCGAGTGCAGGTGTCTTTTTGATAAAATGACTTCTTTTCTTTTGGGTAGATACCCAGTAGTGGGATTGCTGTGCTGAATGGTAAGTCTATATTTATTTTTTGGAGGAATCTCCATACTGTTTTCCTTAGAGGTTGTACTAATTTGCAGGCCCAATAAGAGTGTATAAGCGTTTCTATCTCTCTGCATCCACACCAGCATCTATTGTGTTTTGACTCTATTTTTGACTTGGGCTAGAGTGCAGTGGCATCATAGCTCACTGCAACCTCAAACTCCTAAGCTTGAGTGATCCGCCTTTCTCAGCCTCCGCAGTAGCTGATACTACAGGTACAGGCCACCACACCTGGCTAATTTTTGTATTTTTTGTAGAGATGGGATCTTGCTGTTGCTCAGGCTGGTCTCAAACTCCTGGCCTCATGCAATCCTCCTGCCTCAGCCTCCCAAAGTGCTAAGATTACAGGCATGAGTTTTATTTTTTAATAATAGCCATTCGGACAGGAGAAGGTGGTATATTTTTGTGATTTTAATTTGTATTTCCCTGATGACTAGTGATGTTGAGTACTTTTTCATATGTTTCTTGACCATTTGTCTATCTTCTTTTGAAAAACTTCTGTTCATGTCTTTTGCCCACTTTTTCATGGGGTTGTTTGTTTTCATCTTGCTGATTTGTTTGAGTTCTTTGTAGATTCTGGATATTATCCCTTTATCAGATGTATAGTTTGCAAATATTTTCTTCCATTCTGTGGGTTGTCTATTGACTCTGACTTCCTTTGCTATACAGAAGCTTTTAAATTTAATTAAGTCCCATTTATTTATCTTTATTATTGCTATATTTGCTTTTAGGGTCTTAGTCATAAATTCTTTGTATAGGCTGATGTCTAGAAGTTTTTCCTACATTTTCTTCTAGAATTTTTATGGTTTCATGCCTTATGTTTAAGTCTTTTATATCTATCTTGAATTAATTTTATATATAGCAAGACATATATATATATATATATATATAGAGAGAGAGAGAGAGAGAGAGAGAGAATTGTAGTATAATTTGAAATCAGATAATGTGATGCCCCCAGATTTGTTCTTTTTGTTTTGGATGGCCTTGGCTATTCGTGCTCTTTTTTAGTTCCGAATGAAGCTTAGACTTGTTTTTTATAGATCTGTGAAATATGACATTGGTATTTTGATGGGGATTTCATTAAATCTATAAATCACTTTGGTCAGTATGGTAAGAAGAGATTCTGAAAGTCACACACATATCTGTTGATTTCTCACTAACCATGCCTTGGTCACATGGGCATACCGAGTTGTAGAGGAAGCTAGGAAACCCAGTCTTTTAGTCTTTTAGTCATTTTGTGCTCAGCCAAGAACCAAGGTAGTTACTGAAGATGAGAAACCAGATGTTGGGAGGGAAATAGCAGGCTCTAGTAAAATAATGACAGGGTCTTTCTGTAATTTTTTGAAGATAGAAGAGGGCTTTCTCTCTCACACACACATAATGATTTTCAGGGATTTGAGTTCTGGCCTCAAAAATCTGCATTTGACACATAGTGAAAAAGCATGTACTCTCATTCACTCCTTTGTGTGTCATTTACTCATCTTCCAACACTTTCTCTCTGCATTCCTCTCCACTTAGCTGTCTTTTAAAGCTAATCACTCACCACCTCGATTACCACTGCCTTTGTTCAGGCAGAAGCTCCTCTCCTCTCTTCTGGATTCTTCCTGAAGCATTTGGCACTCTGTTGAGGTAGATGGCACAGATTTACTTATCCCTAATTTGTTTCAGATGAGGAAAATGGAGTTTAGGGAGGTGGAGTGACTTGCCTACAGTCACCACTGGTAAACGGCCGGGTGGCCATGTTGGAAGGTGCTTGGCTGTTTGTTGGGTATCTAATGTTACCAGAGTCTTTTCCTGCTGCTAACCAGGCCCCTAATGGGAAATGAATTTGCTGATCATAGTCTGGGATAAATTTTCCAACTTATCAAAAATTGTGGTAATTTATAATCTAATATCCATAATATAGAGTGCTAAGCACTGAGGGTAGGGGTGGGAGAAGAAGGGATGGAAAACAAGGGTGAGGGTTGGCTATAAGGTGGATTTCCTCATTCTTAGTATCTGGGTTAATAGGTTGGTATTTCCAAATGGAATTTCTCTGTAAATCCAGCTCCCCCGCCCCCCACCGCCACCACCAAGGTCTCTATTTCTGTGTTCTCAGGGTAAAAATGTTGGAATTATTTTTTATTCTTACCTCTCCCACCTACTCCTCTACCCCGTCCCCCACCATCTAGTTATTGTCCAGTCCTAAGTATTATTTTATGAAACAGCAATGCCTCTTATATCCATTTCCTTCTTGCCATCCCCACTGCCACAGACTACTCTTCTTCTGTTTTATGTTTTGGTAGCTGCCCAAGGGTTCACTTTCCTCCCGTCTGTCCCTCCCTCTGCTTTCCTGCAATGCTGCCAAACTAATCTTTCTGAAATGTAGCCAGTAATTCCACCATCCAGGAAAGTTCAGTGGCTCTCCCATTACTTCAGGCCACATCCATCCCCTGCCCTTTCCTGCTGCATATGCCCTTTAAATGGAATCTCCGTCTCCTACTGCAACTCAACATCCAAATCATACACAACTTTCAAAATTGAGCACACATGGTACTTTATCTATAAAACCTTCTTCGATACCCTTCCCCATATACCTAAGCTGGGAACAATTACCCTTCCTCCCCTAAGACTCCCTAGAATTTTCTCTTCTGTTTGCATTTGTGTATTTATTTGCATAATTATTTGGCTGAGGTCTACCTCCATCAATTCTTGCATAAGTTCCATAAGGACATTGACCATATCTTTTTTGGTCACAACTGTATGCCAGGACACAGTGCCTGACACATTATAGGCACTCTATAAACATTCACTGAATGAATGAATGCATGCATCAGTTGAGTTAGTTTCCATGGTTGCCTGATCATATCAGCATCACCTGAATATTTTAATAGATATATATTGTATAATATATTGAAATATCTGCAGAGCTATAACCACCACCATCTATTTATCCCTATATAGCTATATTCATGCACACTTTTATATTATATATATTTGTATATATATGCATGGAAAGAGAGAGAATGAGACTTGAGGCTCCTCACACCTGCCCATCCACCACTTAACCAAACAACTAACAAAGAAATAAAATCATTCTGAATAAGAAGTTCATGAGAGGAGGAGTTCAGCATATCTTCCAAAAGCTGATGAAGTGATTCCATTAGCGATGCTTTCTTACCTCCCACCTCTTCAGCCCAGACCCTGATGACGGCTAGAACATATTCACTTTCTATCCTGTATTAAAGTTATTCGTGTGTGGTGGTCTCTCTGCCATCTAGACTAAACTCTTAAAGGACCGGACTGTATCCAATTCATCTCTGTCTCTCACCTCCCCTACTCTACCCCATGAACGGATCATGTGTTCAGGGTGTGAACGATGAAGGAACGAGATGCTATGGAGGATGACACAGCTGTAAATTTAGGAAATATTGTTGCCTTCCTTTGCCTAGAGCAAGCTTGTCTTTGGAATATTCAGACAGTTCAATCTCTTGCCTCTGCCAAAGAGAGCCCTTTTGATAAAGAGAATGCATGGTTATATATATTTTTTAAAGTTTCAAAGAAAGGGCCAAACATTTCAAAAGGTGAGCAGATGGGCCCTGCAGCTAGTGTTCAGTGACTGACTAGGATGCTTTCAACTGCCCGTGCTAAAACTGGCACTAGGAGCTAATGTCTTGCTTGTCTTCCCTCATTAGAAAGTCTTTCTCTTTCTGAGATGTGTTTCAGGGAGAGAAGAAAGAGAATTGAGGGGGAAAAAATGACTATGCTGAGTTGCCCCTGGAGGGAACTGGGTGTAGAGATGAAGAATGCAGTTGAAGACCGGACTGATCGTCTCATCTTTCATCTCTTTACTATTAACTCCACACTCCCATGTCAAGAGTCAAGCTGCATTGCCTATGAGGATCCTTCCAAAGAAAGGAGTTTGCCTTTTTTTTTTTTTTTTTTTTTGTGCCACCCCTCAGCTTCCAAAGGCATTTCTGATCTCTTCGGCTAGAGCTAGCTGAGGAGAGCCAGGACCTCTCCCTTTCCTGCTGCTCTGAGGAGGAAAGAAAAGTGGAGAAGGTGATGGGCAGGTGACCTACCTTACAGCGGGAGTGGGAGAATGCTTTACCTAAATTAGCAGCACAGAGAGAGTTTCAAGGCTTTCCTGCCCACCAGATTCTGGCATCAGAGTCTGGTTCACAGCGGCAGCCTAAAGCTGATGCTATGGGAATGTAGGAAAGAGAGGTAGAAATATTATAGTACTGCAGTTAACTTACCATTCTACTCACACAGAGAGGGGAGAGAGGGCGGCAAAACAATAACAAGTGACAACAAAGAGCGGATCTTCCCAAATCCACGGTCGTAAACATCTGCTGACGCCATGTCTCAGAGGAACAAAACTGGCTTGAGAAGAAACATTCATTACTGATTTTCCTCAAAGTGGATGAGTGTGAATTTATCCTATTCACTTGGACAAAGCATAATTGTAACTTTCTTTGTGCTTCCTACTGTTGAAAGAACACTTAATTCAGAGTTGCTTGGCTATTTGTGCATTAATCTCAACCTCATTTTTTTTTTTCAGGGAATAACACTGAATTAAAAGGCGATTAAGCTGGCGTAAGAGGAATTGCTACTATCTGATCTGGGAGCACTGGTCACACTAATTATTGGCCACCCTGGAGATTTCTCTTTTGAGTCACTGAAAAGTAGAGGAAGCATCTAATTTAAAACTGAGGCTTAAACTCTGGCCAATGAAAAAGTGTAGACCCTGTCAGGTTAACAACAAATATCTCCCCTTCCTCATGGACAGATGACCAGGGCTGCGGTCCCCAACCCCCGCCAGCACTTCAGCTGGTCTGGTTTGCTTGCGTGGTGGAGGGACCAGTTGCATATCTGTTTTCACATCACAATGTGCCTTTCATCAGAGTCCTTAGCCACCAGTATGCTACCACTACCTTAGTTCAGATCCGCTTCATCTCTTACGTAGTATTGCAAATCCTTTAAACTGATCTCTTTCAATCCTCATCTCTCCATTCTGCATTCATGACTTTTACTAGAGGGAAATCTATAAAATGACAGCTTGGTTTATGTGATTCTCCACATAAAAATGGCTTCCCATTGCTCGTGCAATGAAGTCCAAACATTTTAGCCCCAAGTTTAAGGCCCTTGTTCATTATTTCCCTGATTTCCCAGCATTCTCTCTCCCTTCACACCCCCTCTAATCTTATGTATTCCAATCCCAGATAACCATTTGGATTCTAGGCCTTCCTGTTGTCATGACTTTTCTCACGCCATTTCTATCACATATGTGTGTATCAAATCCCTGTGTACTTCCCATGGCCCGACACAATGAAGACGCTGAACTGGGGGTTGGACTTGGAGTCAGCAGGAATTGGAGCGAGGAAGTTGGGGCCATTCCAAGGCAAACAGAAAAGTCAGCCAATGGCCAGTTTAGAGACCCCTTACCCTGTCACTGAGTTCCCCAACTTCCTCCAACACCCAACTCATAGTGTTTCTCTTATGATTTTTTTAAAACATAATTCTCTGGTCTTGATACTTTACTCCTTGTTTAGGTCAAAGACTTCAGAATCAGGAACAGATTTAACATGCTGAAATTAATTTATAATATTTTAGACTTAACAAAATAAAAATGATTTGTATGTATTCTTTGATTTAAATTAGAAAAATCACAATAATATGCTCTCAAATTGAATTGGTTATGTCATTTAAATAACTTTGATTCTAGTTTTTTAGATAGACCAACTCAAAAGAGGAATTGAAAGGCTTTACATATGTGTGTACTGGGCAATAAGTCATTTACATTTTCTGGAATTTTTCTTGAAAGCCTAGTCAACAAATATAGCAACAATTATTTATAGATTAACTAGTATATTCCAGGCACTGTGCCAGGCACAGAGAATACAGCGATGGATAAGACACATACTTTGCCACCCAGTTAGGAAGATAGACAAGAGAGTAGGAATTCAAGTATAGGAGATTAGTGGTACTATGGGACTATACTGATGGGCTATCAAGGGGATGGGGATGTATGACACCTGGATAGAGGATTAGGAAAAAAAATAACAGGTGAGTTGAGTCAAAGAGTAGGTCTCTGTGTCGAACATTCATTCATCGGTTTCTGTAGTCATTATTTAATCATTCGCTTTTCTTCCTTCAATACAGTAGACCTTTATGGGGAGCTATAGTAAACAATCTTGGTTGATTCAGTGTTCATTTCCAATCTTTATTCCTAATTGCTTTCAAAACAAGGGTGGCCATTTGACCCAATTTTAGTCAATAAGGTAAAAGGGTAAAACTGCTGCAGGGATCCTCAGAAATATTTTGATTCCCTGACATGGATGCTACTGTTTCCCTTTCTTCTTTGTTTTTACTGGATTATGTGTGTATGATGATTTGAGCTGTTGCAGCCAGAATGCAAACATGAGGGAAAAGTGCAGTGAATACCAACTTGATAGAGTTGTCGTGATTCTATTGAGCTTCTAAACTAGTACCAGTAATCATTTATCTCTGAATATTTTAAGTGAAAAAAAATAAACTTCCATTTGTTTAGGCCACTGTAGTTCAGTTTTCTGTTACTTGTAACTAAAAACATTTCTAACAAATTTGGGAGTGTGTTTTTGGCCAGACCTTTTGTTTGGTGATCTCTTAATAAAGTTGTCTGTTGCAAACAATTTAAAATGGAGAGCCCATGACAAAGGAGCAAGTGATAATATCTCTTCAGTTACTCCTCTTCACTCTGTGAATGAGGCACTAGGATTTATAACTGGGAGATTGGGACAGGAGTTATAGGTGTCTGGCCCCCTGTCTCAGCACCATCATATATTTCTTTAATGAAGTGTGAGACCAGAACTCCATAAATTCACATAGTAGCAGAAGCAGGCAGCAGCTCGTCAGCGGAGCTATTCAGGGAGCCCAGCATCACTCTTTGCGTATTAGAGAAGTTCACAGCCAGTTAAAAATAGGGTTGGAGAGAAGTCGTTTTTAGACCACGGCTCATTTTGGATTTCTCTGGAGCCCCATTCTGGGCCACAGTGTATTTCCTTCTTCCTTTCGTTCTAGTGAGAGTTCCTGGGCCATTCAGAGACAATAGATGTATGGTTACCTTTAGTTCTGTCGTGCTCTGAAAGCAGAACTATGAAGAAACAATAGTAACCCCTTGGGCACATGGAGTGTTACAGCTTTTTAATAAATGCCAACACCAATTGAGCCTTGACTATGGGCCAGGCTCTGTGCTTTAAATTTTCAAAACAGCTCTATGAGATAAATACTATTAATAACCTCATGTCTGATGAGAAACCTAAGCTTCAGAGCAAATAAGCAACTTGTTTAAGGTCACACAGCTAGTAAGTAGCAGTACTGAGATTTGAACCACAGTCTGTGTGATTCCATTCAGAGACTGTGCTCTTAGCCTTCATTCATGCAAGGTCATACGGGACTTTCTATATCACTTGGTTTTCTTTTTTTTTTTTTTGGTAGAAACAGGGTCTCGCTGTGTTGCCCGGGCTAGTCTCAACCGCCTGGCCTCAAATGATCCTCCCACCTTTGCCTCCCAAAGTGCTGGGATTCCAAGTGTGAGCAACTGCACCCAGCCCATCACTTGAATTTGATCCTTAGAGCAGCCCTGTGAAAAAGGCAGACCAGGGAGACAACAGAGAAGAAAATCTAGCACTGAAGAAGTGAAATGATTCCCCAAGGTCAACCAGTCCATTCACAATAGGACTAGAAATTGAACTACATTTTATGACTTCAAGTCCTGTGTTCTTCCAAAACAAACCGAGTGCTCAAGCAACTCAGTGATGAAAAAACACACTGAATTTTTTTTCGTCGATTTCTGAGATTCAGCAACGGATCCTGTATCAAGGAACCAACTTGCTCAGGGATACCCTGATTTATTCAGGGTGTTTTACAGATAAGTTTTTACCTAGTACATCTGTTGAATGATATTTGGTACTTGCATTTAAAATTCCAAATACAATATTGGTTTCACTGTTAATTTAATAGTCCTTCAAATAATGGGCAGAGAGAGTTAGCTGGAGGGGATAGATGTCTTTAACAGGGGCACTGCCAATTTAGCTGATAAAGCTAGTATAATATCTCTTTGAACATTTAAATTCTTCGATAACAAGGAAGCTGAGAATGAGCTTATAAGGGTTGAGTTAAGGTATTGCACATGTGAATATTTTTTAAACATCTGAATTTTGAAAATAAAAGTGGTCTGCCCACATTTTCAAGCACAGTGGTAATCAAAAGAGAGCTCTATGGAGGTAATAACACCTTGTATTTTAAATACTGCTTCTCTCTGAGGAGCTCAAAGCACTCTATAATCATTTCCTTATTATGATTTTCAAAACTCCCTGGGTCACAAAGCCACAAAGTTTGTATCTTAACAGTCTGGCCTCAGTTTCCTATTTGGGATTTCAAGGCGAAAGATGGGGCTGCTGGCTGAGAGCTGTCAGGCAACTCCTTTTCCCACTTTCTCCCCACCCGTCCCTCTCCCATCCCCACAAGCTCCTGCCATCCTGTTTCCCTGCTCAGCCTCTTACTTTTTTTCTAGATCCAACTGGTTAATCTCAGGATACAGAATCATAGAATATTTTAATTAGGAGAGTTTCACTCCAGTGCGCTGGAGGCTGAGCAAGTAGTTCCAGGTGGGGAGGGGGAGGGAACCTTTAGTCAGAGCAGTTCCATTTTTGTCTGCTTTTATACACGGGGGATCAGCATGACATTTCATTTTTAAGAATGATTTTTGATGTTAAAAAAGATGGAAATTTGGTAGTCCAGCCCAGCTCCTTCATTTTTCTGATGGAAAAACTGAGTCCCAGACAAGAGAGTAACTTGTTCAAGGTCTCATGTCAGCTGTGGAGTGGCCTGTTCTTGAACCCTGTCTCTCAGTGACAGTCCGGAGGACTTTGGAGGTCACCATGTCCCTTTTCCCCCAGATGCCACCTTCACAACGTAAGTCCCAAATGCAGACCCAGCGCCATGGGCTCATGCCTTGGGGGGCTTTAATGCACCTGGCGCCAGATTGTCTTCCCTTTTTAGAGTTAAAGGTGCTCATTTTACCCGGGAATATTTGACTAGACCAAGCAGGAAGAAACAGGTAGAATTAGTATGTGCCGTTTTCACCTAGTCCCAAAATGGTTCTCCACCTCAACTAGGTCATGAAGAAAAAAAGTGTAAGTACAAACATACACATATATTTATATAGCTACTACCTTCCCGTGAGCTCTAAGCAAATGTGTGTGTGTGTGTGTGTAATTTCATTAGTTCTCCTGGGGGAAAGGAAGAGCACTTATTGTCCACCTCATTTTGTATGAGAAAATCAAGGCATAGAAAAAAGTAATCTAGACTCAAATCATGGCCTGAATTGGTGATCTAGACATAAGTGTGTCTAAACATTTGTTTTGTCATATTGTGCTATGGGAGCAAAGTCTGGGAAGTTGAGGACCCAAGCTCTAGACCCGTATCGGGCTGTGCCCTTGGGTAAGTGTGTCACCCTCCGAGCTTCAGTTTCCCCACATGATAAATGGATAGAGGAGGCGCATTGATCGTTTTCTCTCCGTAGCTCCTTTCTCAGTACTAGAAGCGGTGTTTGGAGACATTGAAAAGAGCAGAGTTGAGCCTGGAGTGCCCACCTGAATGGGGTGGGGTGTGGCTTTCTTCCTGAACCCTGGGTATTCCAACCTTTGGGGAGTACACAGTATACACTGCTGTGTAATAGTTTTGTTGGGGCCCTGGAGCAGACTACACACCGAGAGTTTGGGCTGTTGCATTAGGGGAATCCAGGTCCCAGTTGCCATGTACTCCTGGGGCTGAAAATGGGAATGGGATCTGTTTATGTGGGTATGGGTGTAGAGGGAGGGAGGAGCGTGCAGGGGGTCATATGTGTTGAGTGGTGCACAGTGAGCTGTAAATCATGGAGATGCCTGGAGTGATTTTTCTAGTATGGAGCTTGCCACCCCAGCCTCAAGGAAGCAGGTTAAGGACAAGATGGGAGATGGGAGTACCCTGGATATTAGTGGTAGTTTCAATCTAGTCTTGGCATTACTTCCCTTTCATTTTCCCTGGAATGTCAGTGACCTCATTAAAGGTTATCCCTGGCGTTGCTCCAAGGGAGATATACAAATGGCCAACGAACACGTGAAAAGATGCTCAACATCATCAGTCACTAGAGAAATGCAAATCAAAACCAAAATGTGGTGCTACTTCCCACTCACTAGAACGGCTATAATAAACAAAACAAAACAAACAAAAAATACTAGAAAATAACAGGTATTGACGAGGATGTAGAGAAAATGGAATCTCATATATTGCTGGTGGGAATGTAAAATTGTTCAGCCATGCAGAAAACAGTTTTGTGGTTCCTCAAAAAGTCAAACATAGAGTTATATAACCCAGTAATTCCTTTCCTGGATATGTAGCTCAGAAATCTGAAAACAGGGACTCAAAGTGATAACTGTACACCAATGTTCATAGTGGCATTATTCACAATCAAAAGATGGAAAAAAACCAATGTCCATCAACAAATGAATGGATAAACAAATTGTAGTATATACCTACAATGGAATATTATTCGAGCATAGAAAGGAAACAAATTCTGAAGCTTCAGAATCAGATATTACATTAGATTAGATTAGGATTAGAATAAGGAAGAGTGGGAACACATTCTGCCTCTAGTAATTGTGAAGGCCCGGGCAAGTGTACAAAATGAGGCCCTGGCTTGTAGCTCACCCCCTTCTTTCCCCAGCCCCGATTGCTTCTGCATCATAAGGGCCTCACACACATGCATGTGGGCTCCAGCCTCATGACTAGGATCCACGCATAGCCCAATTCCCGCTCTAGCCCACCCCTACACCCTGGACACAGCTGCCCTTAGCCTAGAGGTACACACACTAGCATTATGTTTTCTCCTCTGCAGGACAGACCTGGAGAACCCAGGGGATTCATGGTCATGTGGAAGGGAATTCTGGACTCCTGGGTTCATGGAGAGTGGTCTAGAAGTGGAACATGACTCTGAGTGGGTATGTTCCCTGGGCCATGGCCTCCTCACCCAGTGGAGAAGAGAATGCCTGGAGGAGAGCCCCTGTGCTGTGGGGCCTCCGATGTGCAAGGTCCAGGTCAAGGGCCTGGGTTGCTCCAGGCTAAGAGAAGGAAATAAATCGTAGGAGGAGCTTCGATTCACTGAGCCAGGTCATAGCAGGGCATTTTTTGCTTACCACTTGATCCTTGGTGCAGTCCGAGAAAGTATTATTTGCCGTATTTTATAGGCGAGACTCATGAAATTGAAGTGACCTGTCTAGGGTCACACAGTGAGTAAGTGGCAATGATTCGAAAGTCTGTGTTCTTTTCAAGAGCTGTGTTCATCCACAGGACAATTAAAGAAGGCACCAGAAAACTCTAAGGATGCTTCTGGACAGAGGCGGTGTTACGTGCTGTCAGAAGTCAGTAAAACTACGCAACATGCTCGGTAGGATTTTGTCTCCGTTTTCTCAGTAACAAGGGAGAGTGTTCTGCAGGTTTCCTCCACTGCTGTGCTCAGGGGCCACCCAGAGCACATTGTATGGTGTTCCCAGCAGCTCCGGTTGACAGTCTGACAGTGAGTCACGGCACCAACACATCTGTCGAGGACCACACAGCCTCTGTCTAAACACTTCCACTCAGCACAGCTGTGCGAAAGGCACCCTTGAGTTCTCTGATAAACAAGGCAGGGTGGTTGCCTTGGTGTCTTTCCATCCCTCTCAGTCTCTTAAGTAATTATCCACATCACCGTGCAAAAGCTGAGAAGCTTCTGAGCAACACAGCAAGATAAATTAAACCAGAGCTTTTCTTTGCTAATTTCTTTGCAACTTAAGATAAAGTTTCTTGTTCTATTTATGGTATCTTGGTTTCCTTGTTTGGAAAAGAGTCATGTAGGTACTAGCTTCATATGATGAAGGATTTAAAATATGTTATTGCTGTTTTTTAAATAATCAGAGCTGTTGAAGTTTGAAAGGGTAGAATGGGCTACCTGAGAGGCAGTGACTTTCCCCAAACTGTGGATTGTCAAACAGATTACGGAAGACTTGGCAGTGGTAGATGGAAGATTTAAGAACTAGAGATGATCTCTTAAGTCCCTTTTATTTGCCTTATGACTAAATTATAAATCTCCTTCATTTTAAAAGAAGACAAATTGTGTTAAGTGCCATGAAGAACACAGATTGGGTCATAAAGTTATGGAGTAGAGAAGCGGTTGTTTCTGGCTGGGAGAATTGCAGGTGGTTTCGTGGAAGAGATGGCATTTGAAATTTGACTTTATCTTGGAACACATGGAAAGTTATCAGTTTTTTTTTTTTTTGCTTGCTTTTTAAGAAATGGGGTAATATAATAGTCAT
>RJWJ010037809.1:0-15324 GCA_004363605.1 Indri indri
AAAGAAAGAAAGAAAGAAAGAAAGAAAGAAAGAAAGAAAGAAAGAAAGAAAGAAATTTCTTTTTCTTTCTTTTTGAGACAGTCTTGCTCTGTCATCCAGGCTAGAGTGCAGTGGCATCATCATAGCTCACTGCAACCTCAAACTCCCGGGCTCAAGTGATCCTCCTGCCTCAGCCTCCTAAGTAGCTGGGACTACAGATGTGCACCACTGCACCTGCTAATTTTTCTGTTTTTATAGAGATGGGGTCTCACTCTTGCCTAAGCTGGTCTCTAACTCCTGACCTCAAGTGATCTTCCCGCCTGAGACTCCCAGAGTGTTGAGATTACAGGCATGAGCCACTGCACCTGGCCAAAAATAAAGTTTTTAAGAAACTGTGAAAACCAAAAAATACGGCTTACAAAAAGGCTTTCTGGATTTCATAAAACAAAAAATCACAAAAAATACACAGGCCAACACAAGCTAGTGCAAAGAATGCTAATACGAACAGGGTATGATAGCTGTGCCTAGTACCAATTTGAAGGTTTGGATAAAACTTCTCAGACACTGAAGACAACAGTGAGCTAAGTTTGGGTGTGAAGAAGAGGAGAGAAAAAGATTACTACTTAGAATAAAAATACAGAAACTTTTAAAAATCATATGGTGTGTGCCTAAACATTTCTTAATATTTAGGAAAATCACGCAAAGGAACAATAGAAATGGAAGAAGATTCAGGTAAATGAGGAAATAATTGATGCAGTAAGAACTGTGAGAAGTATCATGGGGAGAAAAGCTAAGACCCTTTAGACACTTTGATTTAAGTAGGGAGAGAGAATAGGGATGTAGAAAAAGGATGGACAGAAAGAACTAGAAAATATTCAAACCCTTTGCAGGAGTGAGGCAAAAAAGTTTGCTAATTACTTGCTTGATGATAGTAAGGAAATAATTATTTGAAGTTTTAGGTTTTCTGTTGAGAGAGAGGGCATGTCATTCTTTTAATTGAATATCATTGCAGGATTATGTGGCCTTGAGGAAGGTGATAATCAAAATTCAATATCAGAAGATGCATCTATTTCTCCATGAGGAGGAGCAATCCCACCTGGAGGCACTGGACAGAGAAGCAGAGATTTTCCAACGACTCAGAGACAGTGAAGTGAGAATGACCCAACAGAAAGAAAGGATGAAAGACATGTACAGAGAACTGACTGAGATGTGCCACAAGCCGGACGTGGAGCTGCTCCAGGTATGGGGAGAGGGTCCATCCTGAGACAGCAATCCTTTGCTAGGTGATGTGGCCAGGATGTTGAAATATTACCTGCTGATACCAGTACTCAGCTGACTGATACATGCTCCTTGACTTCCACCATTCTGTTTGTGGGAGTCACTTATTTCTACACAGTCTCCTTATCTTTGGGAGATTTTTGCTATTTTTGTAGATAATATAGGGCAAAATTCTCATCAGTGCCATGAGGAATACTGTCCACACAGAAACATTATCCAACATAGGCAAAACTGTTGCCAGGGAAGTTAACTTTGTTGGTGTAACACTGAATTTATGTCACCTAATCCACCATCGCTTTCTGTTGTCCCACACAAAAGCAATTTGCTGAAGGCATTGAGGTTTTGCCCCTTGCCCAGGCAAGGTTTGTAGAATTTGGTAACGAATTTCAAAGAACTCTGTTTTTTAGGTGGTTCCTTGATTTAATTGCTATATATGGTCAGCCCTCTCCTTGGGAATAAGACTGGGAGATGAGTGACACTGGGAACTTAGATCTCCTTGCATCACTACGCGGCCTCTTCCTGAGCTCCTTCCTTCTTAGTGTGGTGTGCTGAGGAAGCCCCTCATGGCTCAGTTCAGATTCTGTTGTCAGTGTAACCTTGAATGGTCCCTTATAGGGGAATAAGAAAAAAATACATTATTAAAACACAAAATCAACAACAAAAAAAACCAAAAAAGGTGCAGTAGAATATATTCTCATGATTAGTGACTTTTTTTTCTTTGCAGGACTTGGGAAATGTATTGGAAAGGTGAGTTTACACTAAGGATCTGCTATTTCTGAGAAAGTTGCTCTTGTTAATGAAGTGGATGTAATGTTTTGAGTTATTAACATTGTTCTCTGTGGCTATTTTCTACTTTGTTTCAAAAGAGGTTCTGAGGCCTTCTCCTCCTATGTCTTGGTAGTTTCCTTCTTATGTGGCTGAATTCAAATATACCTAAAAACGATTTGCTATTCTGGGCTTTGTTCTACTCATTCCCCCAATCCTCTCCAGCCCTGCCCAATAAACTTTAATAAGGAGACTATTCTAAGGTACCACAGAGAAGCCCCATCTTCTAGAAAGGTGGAAGGTGAAAAAGACAGAGGAAAGAGGAAGATTCCCTAAGGATGGGAAGGGGAGGGAGGTTTTGTTCCCATGAGTAGCCGTGGCCAGGCCCTACTCTGTCACACCACACCCTTTTTATAGGCAAGACCTCTGAGGACAATGGCTGCCTCAGGACCCTTGGAACCCTCAGGACCAGGGCTGTCAGGCTGGAATTACATTCCCTTGCTGGTAGAAATAATCAAAACCTTCTGGCTCAGTGGACATTCCCTTTTAGACATTGACTTTGTCATTCGTGACTACTGCTGACTGAAGTCCCAAAGGCTGTGCCTGAGTTTTCTGCTCCCTATGAGATACCCAGGATCTTTGCATAATCTGAAGTGGTGTGAGGGGTAGAAGGAGGGAATGGCACTCAAAAATTTTAGAAGTTGAATATTGTCTGAGAAGAATGGGGAAGTTGGAATGTGATATAAGTTAAATTTAGAAAAAAAGTAAAATTTCTTATATCCCCAAGAGTGTGGAATAAAACGTTTATCCAATTAACAAAAAACGGGAGAATTCAGATGAAATATCAATATCTTAGACTAAAAACCAGTATGTTTATAATGACGGTGTGATTAACCTTCGCCCTGCAGTGTAACTGATGCCATTCTTGCAGTACCGAGTTAGTGCAGATGCAAAAGCCGCAGCCAGTGAACCCAGAGCTCACTTCATGGTGCATCACTGGACTCCTCGATATGCTGAACAACTTCAGAGGTGAGAGTCAGCTGTTTGGCAGTCAGGCCTCGATTTCTTTCTTTAGTAGGGTTTTGGCGATGAGCTCTGTCCTATTTAAATTTTTTCTTACATGAAGGTGGTACATGATTTCCTAAAACGTTTCCATCTAGTCTCTCTGAATAGTCATAATGATCAAGACTCAAATTTTTGAGTTAGAGTTTGCTGAAAATGCAAAAGAAGATACACATTTGAGTTATATCTGATGTAAGCAGAGTAAGAGAAGAGTATTCAGGTCATGTGGTTATGAAGAAATACAATACTTAGTTCTCAGAGTAGTAATCAATATTTTTTGCTTGTTCATTTACTCCAACTTTAAATGTTGATTTGGCATTGATCATTTTTAATTTCTTCTATATTGCATTTATCATGCATTGTACAAAGAGTATATAGTTATAAAATCAGAATGTTTTGATCAACAATTAAAATGACTAAAATGTCTATGAGCAGAACAATCGTGAAGCTATGAGATACTTTTCAAAACACCTGAAAGAAAAAGGATCTGTGTTCCAGCTCTATCCAGGAGTATACAAGAGGTGCTATATCACCATTGTTTCTTAAAGCTGAATAGTACTCCATGGTATACATATACCACACTAAGTGAAGTATCCCAAGAATGGAAAAACAAGCACCACATGTACTCACCATCAAATTGGTATTAACTGAACAACACATAAGTGTATATATAAGAATAACATCTATTGGATGTCGGGCGGGGGGGAGGGGGAAGGGGGAGGGGCGAGGGGGAGGAGGGGACGGATATATGCATACACAAAGAGTGCAATGTGCACCACCCGAGAGATGGACATGCTTGAAACTGGGACTTGGGGGGAAGGGGGGGCAAGGGCAACATACATAACCTAAACATCTGTACCCCTGTAATAACAAACAATAAAAAAAAATTAAAAATAAAAAAAAAAGAAAAAGGATCTGTGAACAGGGCTCAGCAATGTTAGGCACATACTAGGCAGCAGAGAGCTAAAGCTAGGATTAGATTGAATGTGGCAGGGTCTGAACACATAGTGTTAAGCAGAACATTCTTTTCAGAAATTTCCAAACTACACATGTGGATTTCCAACAAATTTTTTGATGTTTGAAAATGTAACAGGTACAGTTTATATCTTAATAAATACCTGCATCCTAGCAAATTAATGTATGTTTATTGATGCTATTCAAGACAATACAAGAGTTTTCTACTAAAGAAAAAAAAAAGCTTTAGGTGTGTCCTGAAACAAACTATTCAAAGGTACACATTAAATCACTGCTTCACCCAGTGATATGGCCAGGTTTTTTTCTTATGAGAAGGAATTTTGTATGCTGTAGAGGTTGTAATAACCCTTGATCTTCACAGATTAGTGAGTCTGAACTCTCTTTGCTCTTTTTGTTCCATATTTTCTTGAAGGAGAAACAAACGAAGTGACTAATTGGGAAGAAATCTTCTGCCTTTCAGGGCACTTGCTGATCTGATTTTTGCTTCTTTTTGCAGTGGACAATCCTCTGAGTATTGAAATGGCGAGTTGCTACATAAGCCTTTCTGAGCACCTGAGAAGTGTGATATTTGGAGGTGACCCTCACGGTGCACCCTGGGAACTCCAGACAGTGGAGAGCTTTGCTGCATGGGGAGCTCAGGCCTTCACCTCTGGCAGGCATTACTGGGAAGTGGATGTGACACGCTCCTCCAGTTGGGTTCTGGGAGTCTGTAAAGATTCCTGGACACAAGATACCAGTATTATTATTGATTCTGAGGATGCATTTTTGCTATTTTCTTTAAAGGGGATCAATGGTTATAGTCTCTCCACCAACTCCCCACCCTTAGCTCAGTGTGTGCAAAGGCCTCGTCGGGTTGGGGTGTTTCTGGATTACGACAATGGAACAGTGAGCTTCTATGATGTTGATAAAGCTGCCCTCATATATAGTTTCCTTCCTTCCTCCTTCTCTTCCCCTCTGAGGCCGTTCCTTTACCTATATTCCCCATGAAAATCCAAATTTCATGATAATTTACTGGTGAGCTTTCATGCCTGATGAAATTATGTTTCTGAGACCTCATGTGAGGCAACAGGACTGTGCAGGACTGTCTTTAAGTTAATCGTAACTTTAGGAAACATAATTACTGTATGGTTATAAAATGGGATAACCACATTGAATGCATAAATTTATTAAATTTTACTTTAATAAAATTATTTTTATGGTGTATTTACTAGAATAACAGCAATGGCTTTTTCCTTTTTTTAATATCAGGATTATTGAGATAAATTCACATAATCTGAAATTTACTGTCTAAATTATTTAATGCAGTGATTTTTTTTAGTATATCCAGAGTAGTGCAGCCATCATATCTAATTCTAATAGAATTAGATACCCACCAATAGAAACTCAATACCCACCAACATTTCTTCTCCATTCCCTGGCAACTTTTAATCTACTTTTCATCTTTATGGATTCATATAAATGGAATCATACAATATGTGTCTTTTCTGTATCTGGTTTCTTTTACAAAACCTGTCTTCAAGGTCCCCCCCCCCCATTGTAAACAATGTGTTTTAATTGCATATTTGAACCTGGTTACAGTAGAAGTAAGAAATGTTATGTGTCCTAGCTTACTAAACAAAAGGAAGAGTGATTATTTTTTCTTCAAGTCTCACATAGTTGAGTAGATGCAAGTATTTGACACACTGTCATTTCTCTAAATCCTAATCCTTGTCACATTTCAGCTCAAACACAACAGTTTTTCAGGGAAATCCTTTCAGACTCTATAAAACAGGGTAGTTATATTACATACTCTCTGAGCATATTATAATATTTCATCATAACATTCAACAAACTCTTATTACAAACTCTGATAGTTAGGTACTTATTACTACTATATTGAAAATTCCAAGGGCATTAAGACAGTATTTATGTAATAAACATGAGGCAAATAAATGGATAAATAAATGCATAAAGGAGTTAATATGAACAAATGTTATTCTAACATTAAGAAAGTTTTCCGAAATGTAAGAAACAGAACATACTAATGATTAATGTTATCAAAAGATAAGAAATAGATTGATTTCCAGATGTACAGTCTAAGGAAATTATATTATGTTATGGTTAAGTCTATGAAAATATCCAGACCCTGAACTGACTCTGTGGAGGCCAGAGTCTTATGTGACTGAGAGAACAGAGTCTATTAGAATTAGCAGAAATATTAGGGAGGCCGCTGGATTTGACTATGGTGTGAATGAATAGTTTTGAGCTAAACGTTTCTATTTATTAGGGAGCAGAGTGACTTTGGTGAATAATTTGGTAGCGGAGGGAACAATTATATGTCAGCTTTATGCTCTCTTCTGTGTAAGCTGCTGTGGGAAACATTCTCTTGCATCCAGGGCACTGGGCTGGTCCTTCAGCATGAAATATTATAATAGCTAACAATGAGTCTCTACTTTACAAAGACAAGGACGATGCACAAAGGAAGAGATAATATTTTCCCCAAGAATTAAGAGGTTATGACAGAAAGAAAATATGCCTGTAAGAGGGATTAGACAGAAGTCTTCACTAGTCAGGAAATATTGTCATGATAATCAAGTCCTTATTTCTTCCTCTTGATTGGAAGAGTATCATTTTCTCAGTATTAGCACCAGAGAAAAGCAAAAGCCTCTGGATGGGACTGAATAAAAAGTTCTTTCTCTACTTCATTGTACCTATATACATGTATCTCTGTGTTTATAGGTGTGTATTTGTCTGTATGTGAATATTATTACATGAAGTTGTATATAATATATAATATAATATGAAGCTGTAGCTCAGTTTAGAAGCCATGTGTTAGGCCAGCAAAAATCAAAATCCCCTGGAGAGCTTGTTACAACATATACTGCCGGGCCCCACATCCAAAGCATCTAATTCAGTAAGTCTGAGATGGGGTTCCAGAATTTAACCTTTCTAACATGTTCCTGGTTGCTGCTACTGCTGCTAGTTTGGGGATCACAATTTGATAACCACTGTTTCAGGCACACTTGTCACAAAAATAAGTGGTGTTGATTGATTTCAGGTGTAGGTAATTACAATCAGCTGTTTAGAGAAAGTTTTTACTGTGTTAATAGACTCTGTGGGAATAGCTTTTCAGGATATCAAAATTAAAAAAAATCCCTGTTATTTTGTTTTGTGACTCAAAAGATGTGCAATATTTACATTTTATATTCACAATGAGTAGTTAAATATGGAAGACCAGATTCTATGGTCTTATATAATCCATTTATAAAAAATGTGATTGAAATCTGTTGATGAAATTACAGAAACATGAGCTTAAGCCCAATCCTATTACAGGCGTTCTGTATTTTAGAAGGTCATAGGCTGAGAGTATTTCCCCAAGCATCTAAATAGAAAACTCACAAGGGAAAAAAAGAGCTATATAAGTATACCCTGTAATAATCAATTATGTTTTGGGTAATAGTTTCACAGGTGAAGATTTCCACAGAGTGGTAAGAAGGAAGAGCTAGATTCCAGTGATTCGTTTCCTGTTGTTTGCTCAAGGAGTAGTATGTAGATCTGTTAGGTAGATAGCTAGAATCTCTGGCTCTTCTAGGGAAAAGGGTGACCTGCTTTGGTGCTTCCTAAGCAATTGCCCCACCTGGGAAGAAGGGTAAGGGCGTGATTCCACTTTGCCATTGCCCCACCCTTAATCCTATCTCAATCAACTGCTACACCTGGGGAAGGAGGAAATGCTTTACCAATCTGGGAATTCCCCAGCCTATGCATAATAGGATTTGGAAAGTGATGTAGAGTAACCTGAAGCTAATTATTCTGTCATTAGCTTAAATCTACATTGTGGTTCATCCCCTTCTAGGTAGGGCTTTTAGAGAAGGAAATTGCATACCCAGATACAACCTTGAGAACACCTGTTTATCATTCAGTAACATCCCAAAACTCCCAAAAGCCCTTCCCCAGTGTAGGACAATAAAAGAAAACAACTCAAGAATTCCCAGAGAGTCAGTCAGTAAGTCGGTGAATCAGTCTGTCAGTCTGTCCATCGGTCTGTCTCTATTAACTCTCAGAGACAGACCTGTTTCATTTTATAATAAAAAGCTACTCGTGAAACTGCTTCCTGCTTGTGGTCACTGCTTCACACCAGCCCTGCTTGTAATTTTTTTTTTCCAAGCAAAGAGTCAAAGAACTAGGATAACAGTCCACCAAGAGGCTGGACCTGACATTTTGGTGTGCCTGGTCATTCTTTGGCCAAGAGCATACCAAGAACTAAGAGCAGACTGCCCTGAAATTTTGCTGAAGGGCCTTGGATTTCTCTGTCTAGGTCAATCAGCTTGTCTTTTTCCATGAAAACATTCTGACTTGGATAACCTTGGTTAGGAGGTGTCTTCTGTATTGTGGCTGGCCACCCAATGACCAGTGCTAGTACAGATGACCAGGTCGTAACACCAATAGATATTATCTTGGTGCTCAAAAGAAAAAAAACAAGAGGATTTTAAGTTTGAGGAGTGAGGCACAGCCCCTCTTCCTACGAATTGGAAAGGAGACATCTGGAGGGATACTTTGGCCAAATGGCCCAGGTCATTACCTGGGATACCCAGCTCTAACTGACCCCAGCTGGCAAAGTCTTTCCCTTCTGCCCCTCCCCCCTTTTCTCCTTACTTTCTAAATGGGTAAAAAGGGATTCAAAAATCCCTCTTGACACCCCTTTGGGATGCATTCTTTCAAATGTGGACAAGTTTGATTCAGACATTTTGAAGAAAGTATGTTGAATCTTCTGCATGACCATTACAAGCTGGATAGAAAGAACAGTGGCTGAGACTCCAAATTACCCCACCATCTATCAATTGGATCTTTTTTTGTAAAAGAGAAGGAAAATGGACCAAAATACTGTATGTACTTTCTTTTATTAATGCGGAAATCATCAGTGGTGCAGGGGGTATTCGGAGTCAAGTAAGACTATGGTGTTAAAAGATCTTCCTCAGGTTCCCGCCTGTTCTGACATGTCCCCATACCCAGGGAAGCCTGAAGGGGTTCCTAGAAAGGGGGAGGTGGCTCAGCTCCTACCTGTGGTGGAAGCAGTGTGGGAGTCTGGAGCAATGTTGGTCCATAAGCCCTTTACTTTAGTAAAGTTAAAACAAAACAAGAGCTGGGGAGCCATACCAATCACCCTGATAAGTATGTAGAGACACTCCATCACTTGTGTTTAGCCTACTACTTGGCTTGGGAAGATGTACATGTTATTGTAAGCCAGATTTTTAATGATTTTGAGAAAGCCAGAGTATTAATGGAGGCACAAAAATTTGCCACTGGGTTACACCTTTCAGATCCTAGATATCCAATGGGTGAAACAGTGGTGCCTGTGACTAACCCAGGGTGGGATAATAGTTCCTCAGAAGAGATATGGGAGAGAGAACATTTTTAATAAGTGTCCAGGCTGGCCTCAAGGCCACCAGGCAAAAGGTGGTCAATTATTCTAAGGTCTCCTCTATAACCCGGGGGCCCGAGGAAAACCCTATATACTTCCTGGATCAGCTCAAGGAGGCAATTGAGAAGTACATCACTCTTGAACTTAAGTTCTTTGAGGGACAGGTGATATTAAAAGATACGTTTTTGACCCAAGCGGCACGAGATGTCAGGAGAAATCTCCAGAAGCTTGTCCGGGACCCTGTCACCTCCCTGGACGACATAGTGGCTGCTGCTAATTCTGTTTTTTATGACAGAGCCTCTGAGCTTGAGTCTCAGGCTCAGGAGAAGGAATGGAGGAAGGAGCCTAGGCCTGCTCAGTTAATGGCAGCATTGGCACCCACATTCAGACCAATGGCCAAAGCTCCCACCAAAAGAAGGGAACTTTGCTGTTGCATCTGCCGATAGGAAGGTCATTGGGCTAAGAATTGCCCCAATAAGGATAGGCCATCCAAGACCCCTTGTCACTGGTGTTATCACTGGGCAGTACTATGGGATCTCTGTACTATGGGATCATCCTAGGAGGGGACTTGAACCACAGACTGGATCATGGTACAATAATGAGGGAGCCCACTTCCCTCAGCCTCCTGGCAGATGACTATCACTGGACTGGAACCAAGGGTAACCCTCCTGGTGGCAGGCAAATCAGTAAATTTTCTCCTTGATACTGGGCCTACTCTGTCCTCCTAACCTACTCCAGAAAACTGAGCACCCAATCCTGTATGGTTACCAGAGTCTCCAGAGTCCATACCAAATAATTCTTTACTCTCTGTTTGCTTTATCTGTGGGAGGACATGATCATTGAACATTCATTTCTAGTAATTTCTACTAGTAGTGTCAATCTGCTAGGATGTGACTTGCTTTCTAAACTGCGAGGAGAGGTTCCATGCTAAAACTTCCCACCTGGTTATGGTCCATCTCAGATCATGGCAAGGTTATGCCCGTGTTAAACAGTATCTTTTGGACCCAAGGCCCGGGGAGTTCTTGAGCTCCTTATCAGAAAATTCCTAGTTTTGGGTCTGCTTATTCCAACTTATTCTCCTTGAAACACCCCTATTTTACCTGTCCAGAAAGAGGACAGTAGTTGTCAATTGGTGCAAAACTTAAGGGCAGTCAATGAGGCAGGTGGTTGTGCCCAATCCTTATATGTTACTGGGTACTGTTCCCCCAGAGACTACTCATTACAGCATATTAGACCTAAAGGATGCTTTCTTTTGAATCCCTCTTCACCCTGACTGCCAAAATTTATTTGCTTTTGCATGAACTCCCCTACATGGCATGCCTCACCAATTAACCTTTACAGTGTTGCCACAGGGATTCTGGGACAGCCCTCATCTTTTTGGCCAGGCCTTGGGGAAAAAAATCTAGATGACCTCCATCAGGGTGTGGTGCTTCAACATGTTGATGATCTACTGACCTGCTCCCCAAGCTTGGAGGAGGTGTTGGAACATGCCATTCAAGTCCTGGGTTTCCTGGCTGACAGCCGGTATGGGGTGTCCCATCCCAAAGCCCAAATTGCTCAATTTAAGGAGACCTACCTGGGGTATGTTCTCACCCTGGGAAAATGAGGGCTGTCCCTGGAGTGCATCTGGGCTATAGTTTGCTTACCTGAACCCACCACTTGGCCCATCCTGAGTCTCTTTTAGTACTTATGGGGTTCTGCTGAATTTGGATACCTAATTATGGACTCCTGGCTAAGTCCCTTTATAAAAGACTAAGAGGAAACACTGACAAGGAACCTCTAATATTGGAGCCTGAAGATAAATGGGCTGTTCAGACATTGAAAAAGACTTTACTCCAAGTCCCGGCCCTGGGCCTACTGCACATACAGAAAACCTTCTTTTTATATGCTCATTAGAGACATGAAATAGCTTTTGGGGCCACTGTTACAACTGGTAACCTATTTATCAAAAAAAAAAAACTGGACCTCGTGGCAGCATGCTAGCCTGCCTCTTTGCGGGTGATAGCATTCATATCTTTACTCTTACCAGAGGTCACTAAGTTCACTGTGGGAGCTTCCCTTACTGTTAGAGCCTCCCATTGGGTCTCTGAACTCCTCCAGTGAAGGACAACAAAATGGATCCCAGATCATCACTTATTAAAATCTCAGGCTATGTTAATAGAAACCCCTGACTTCAAAATTGAGACTTGCTCTGGACTCAACCCTGCCAATTGGGGAACTAAGCAGGCTATTACATAATGTGAAGAGATTACAACTCACCACTGTCTTCCCTGGGCAGATCTATCCTCAAGCCCCATCCCTTAGCCCATCAGTGGTAGCTGGGACTACAGGCACGCCAACACACCCAGCTATTTTTTTCTATTTTCAGTAGAGACAGGGTCTTGCTCTTGCTCAGGCTGGTCTTGAACTCCTGAGTTCAAGCCATCCTCTCCCTTCGGCCTCCCAGAGTGCTAGGAATACAGGTGTGAGCTAAAATGCCCGGCCAAGAAATTATTTCTAAAGACACAAAAATGTTCATTGACTTTATGAGAAGTGAAAAATTGTTTCTTAACTCCTTGATTTCTCTCATACACATAACATACTTTTTTTCTCAATCTTCCCACTATAGTTAAACTGTGTTTTTGATTGGATAATAGTCTATCAGTAATTCTTCCTGTGTAAAATGAAACAATTGTTGAGCCACGAGCTGTACTGCAATTATATTTCCTTTTTCTTCACTTTTTCCCCTCTCTAAGTTTCATTTTCTGATTTTCACTAGACCTATCACAAACTAATTTTAAAACTTTCTTTTCTAAAATCTCTTCTCAAGATTTGCATCCACATTAGTTGATCCTCAATTTCATCAAGACATTGTTTTGTCCTTTCAGGTTTAGGAGTGGTAATAGCTTCCCCTGGTTTAGACCTGGATGCTTTACCGTGGTTGTTTCTCTTCACCTTGTTGAAAACATTGTGATTAGCCTTTTCATTAAAATGTGTTGACTGGAGAGGAGCCAAGATGGTGGATGAGAAAAGCTGCCAGTCAGAGTGTCTCTGCAAAAAAGACAAATTTTAGAAGAAAGAGAAAAAAATAAGCTACCAGAGAAACATAGATCAGGTGAGGGTCAGAACGAAGGGTGCCTAAAACTACAGGAGACTCCACGGGAACATGTTGCAGAGGAGAACTGGAAGGAGAAATGTCCCGAGAGGCTTGGAGACCAGAGACAAGAGTAGGTGGAGCGGTTAACTTCCCCCTCCCTTGCATCTCGGACTGTTGGTAGGCTCCTGAGCGGTTGGAGAGACCTGCCGACACCAGCCCAGAGACGGCTGCCACCAGTGAGCAGTGGCCTCTTGCGGACATGGCGCCGGGTTCCCAGCCCCCTCGGGGCACCTCCCCAGGTGCAGACCCGAGCCTATCAGCAAATGCCGTATTGCTCCATTCTCTCCTTCCCCATCCCTACCTGAGGGTTCCCAGAGAGACAATACAACAGTCACATGGAGGCATCTCCAAGGAATGGGACCTTTCCATTTGGGGCCGTACAGCAGACTGAGGGGTACTCAGACTGCGAGTTCCCTATCTGCCAGCCATCCCAGGTGCTGCTTGCCTGGGAACTCCAGGAGAATGGGACAAATCCCAAGGTGGAGTGAAATTGATCTAGGTTGGGCACCCTGTAGGTGTTTCAAGACCAGAACCCTTCCCCCGGCAGGGTCAGGGATTGATCTCCAGGGCCCAGGGGACAGGCCTGCAGACCAGACCCCATATACCCAGGTCACAACCGTGCTGCCCTGGGGCACGGAGGAGAGATCAGTGAAAGAGCCAACTGAGGAGTGTGTGCCCTCAGGGGCAGATCAGCATGCCTGAGTGGCAGCCCTCCTCCCAAAAGAGGGCTGTGCACCCAGCTCAGGCTGCAATCCTGGATAGGGAACCTCCCGGCCCACATCACAGCCAGGGGAGATCCATCGGCCTGAGGTCCTGCTTACTGGCAGAGGCCTGGGACCGGCCACGGAGAGGAGGAGAGTGGAGGGGAGCAAGACCTGCTCCAGAGTGTGGGTCTTGGACAGCCCCACCCTCGAAGCCCAGACTTTCAGCTTAGTGGAGCCATTTCAGCCCCTCCCAGCAGCTTTGCATGGAAACAAAGAGCAGACCTTTGACCCCTGCTAACAGCAGTAGTGGAGCCTGAGGACAGGCTTACCCAACACAGCTCCACCCAGACTAACTCCTGGTCCTGCCCCCACTGAGGTGGAGAACAAGACACACCTGGAAGTCCCAGGGCCTCACCCATCACCCAAGGCACAAGAGGGCCTCTCTAGACGAACAAAAACTAGCTACAGGACCCAAAAACAGCACGCTCCTCCCTGCAAGTTCCACCTACTGACAGGGAAGTCATCCTGCACACACTTTTACTGCATCTACTGATTCATGAAGGGTGTGGTCAAATCTCACTCACAAACACCACCTACTGGCTCAGAGACTAAACAGGGCATGTCATTATCCAAACGAAAACCTAAAGACAAGAAGGAACAACTGATCCAGATGGGAAGGAACCAGTGAAAGAACTCTGGAAGTATGAAGACTCAAACAGAAAGCACACCCCCAAGGAGGAACAACAGCTCCCTAGCAATGGACATTAACCAAACTCAGAACACTAAAATAACAGAAGAAGAACTTCAAACATGGATTGTAAGAAAACTCAATGATATGCAAGAAAAAATGGACGACCAACACAAAGAAACCACAAAAGAAATCCAGGACGTGGAAGAAAAATTCACTAAAGACATTGAAATATTAAAGGAAAATCAAACTGATCTCCTGGAAATAAAGGACTTATTCAGGGAACTACAAAACACCATGGAAAGCCTCAAGAATGGGGTAAACCAAACAGAAGAAAGAATCTCGGAAATTGAAGACAACTCCTTCCAATTAGTCAGTCACAGTGATTGAGCAGAAAATTAAGAGAAAAGAAATAAGCCTACAAGAAATGTGGAATTATGTGAGAAAACCGAACCTGAGGGTGATGGGGGTTCCAGAAGGTGAAGAAGATAACACTCAAGGGCTGGATAAGTGATTTGAAGAATTAATAGAGGAGAATTTCCCAGGCCTTGTTAAAAATCTAGATTTATAGGTACAAGAAGCTCAACGGACCCCAGGGAGATTCAATGCAAATAGGAAGACAACACGTCAGGCAGTCATCAGATTAACCAAAATATCCACTAAAGAGGCCCTTCTACGAGCTGTAAGGTGAAAGAAACAAGTAACACACAAAGGAAAGCCCATCAGAATAGCACCAGATTTCTCAACTGAAACCCTACAAGCAAGAAGAGACTGGGGCCCCATTCTCATTCTTCTGAATCAGAATAATGCCCAGCCTAGAATCTTGTACCCTGCTAAACTAAGTTTAATATATGAAAGAGAAATAAAGACAATCTCAGATAAGCAAAGACTGAGGGAATTCACCAAGACAAGACCAGCTCTCCAAGAAGTACTCAAAACAGAATTACACAAGGCACTTATCGGTTCTCTCAATAAATGTGAATGGTTTCAACTCCCCTCTCAAGAGACATAGGCTGGCCGAATGAATAAAAAAAAAAAAAAGCCAAGCATCTGCTGTCTCCAGGAAATGCATCTAACCTACAAGGACGCATTTAGACTCAAAGTAAAGGGATGGAAATCAATATTTCAAGCAAATGGAAGCCAAAAGAAGGCTGGTGTAGCAGTTTTGACCTCAGATAATTTGGTTTTTAAATCGACAAAAGTAATGAAAGACAAAGGGGGTCACTATATAATGGTGAAGGGTATAGTTCAACAAGAAGACATAGGAATTATAAATATGTATGCACCCAACTTAGGTGCACCTAGATTCATAAAGCAAACTCTACTTGATCTAAACAAA
>RJWJ010037810.1:0-15321 GCA_004363605.1 Indri indri
TATGTGTTGCAAATATCTTCTCCTGGTTCGTGGCTGGTTTTCCCATTCTTCTTTAAGGATTGAAAATTAAGAAGGTCTTAATTTAAATGTAATTAAAATTAACCTTCCTTTCTTGGTTTGTAATATGCTTGTCTATTATTTAGGAAATATTTCCTTATCTTGAGATAATAAATGTGTTTTCTGTATTATTCTAAAAATTTTTATGTGTTTGCTTTTTACATGTCTTTATCCATGTGTATTTAATCTTTGTATATAGTTTGATTTAGGAGTCAAATTTAATTGTTTTCCATGTAGGTAGACAATTGTGCCAGAAAAATGAGCTGAAAAGTCCCTCCTTTCTCCATCACTCTGCAATGCTAGCTGTGTAATAAATGTATGTGTGGGTGGTACAGGAAAACACAAACTGTTTTTCCTCTCTACTCTTTGCTCTGTTCAATGCACTCAAATACCAAAGCGTGTTTTTCCTACCCTCATACAATGATCAATACAGAATACTTCTGTGACCTCAGATGGGTGTGGGTTTTCATGCTGACACCAGTCAAGCAGTTCCTCAGTGGACACCAGCTGCGTGTCCTCTAATTCAATTTAGTTTTGATGTACCTACTTTGAGATAGCGTCAGATCCCACAGGTCGAGGGCTCAGCCCCACCAGATCACATATCAACGGAAAGCACAGATCATGACCTGTGCTTTTGACGGATCTGTAAATCGGTGTTCCCATGACCCCTTCTTGGATTTGATTACTTTGCTAGAGGTTCCCAGAACTCAGGGAAACATTTGTTTTCACCAGTTTATTATAAAGGATATTAGAGAAGGATATAGATGAACAGCCAGGGCAAGCCATGTGGGGAGGGGCGCAGAGCTTCCACGCCCTCTTTCTCTGGGCATGCCTCCCTCTAGGAACCTCCACATGTTCAACTATCCGGAAACTCTCCAAACCTAGTCTTTTTGGGTTTTTGTGGAAACTTCATTATGTAGGCACGATTGCTTACATCATTGGCCATTGGTGATCAACTTAATCTTTAGCCCCTCTCCCTCCTGGGAGGTTGTGGGTAAGAGGCTAAAAGTCCCAACCCTCTAATCATGCCTTGGTCTTTCTGGTGACCTGCCCCCAGCCACCAGTCACCTGATGAATACACAAAAGGCACTGTTCTCACTCTGGAGATTGTGAGGGTTTAAGGAATTATGTGTCAGGGAATGGGTGGAAATTAAATATATATTTCACAGCACCACAGGGGGGCTGTTTCTGGGCTCTCTTTTCTGTTTTATCCACTGATCTGTTTTTATGCCACTCTAATGTTGTCTTAACTGAAATATTTTAAAAATAATCCTTGATATCTGGTAAGGCAAATCTCCCACTTGCTCTTCTTTTTCAAGGATATTGTAGCTGTTATTGGCCCTTTAGTATAAAATATACACTTCAGAGTGAGCTTGCCAAATTCCACAGAACAACATATTTTATTGTGCTAGAATCTCAAAGAGGGAAAGTAATTTGGTGGCTTAATCTGGTCAGGACCACAGAGTCAGGCTGGCCTATTCACCTGCAGGGCCCGTCAGAGTCTAGCTGTGGGTGGGGGATGATGAGAAGATCAGTCCAGCCTGGAGGGAGAAGGGGTGTAGGTATTCAGGCATGAGATGCTTATTTTATATATTTATTTTTCACAACAAAATATGTTTTCCCCAGATTATAAACATGGTCATTGTAAAAAATTTTAAAAATATTTTACAAGGTGAAGAAAAAGAAGTCATCTGAAATCCCATCGCCATGAAATAACCATTGGTTTGATTGTATCCTTTCAAGCATCTCTTTTTAGATATATAATTTTACGTATATGTGATCATACAATAGACGGTTATTTATTGGTGATACTTTTTAAAATTTGTTTTTTTATTTTTAATTGTGGTAAAAATAAAACACATAACATACAATATGCCATCTTAATCATTTCCTTTTTTGAGGCAGAATCTCTCTCTGTTGCCCAGGCTAGAGTGCAGTGGCACGATCATAACTCACTGCAGCCTTGAACTGATGGGCTCAAGCCATCCTCCTGTCTCAGCCTCCTAAGTGGCTGAGACTACAGATGCGTGCCACCATGGCCAGCTGATTTTTAATTTTTCTGTAGAGATGGGGAGTCTCATTATTTTACACAAGCTGGTCTTGATCTACCTGGGCTCCTCCCCTTAATCATTTCTAACTGTACAGTTCAGTAGTGTTAAGTACCTTCACATTGTTGTGTATCCAATCTCCAGTTTTTTCATCTTGCAAAACTGAAACTCTGTACTCGTTAAACAACAGCTCTCCATTTCCTCCTCTTCCCAGCCCCTGGCAATCCCCATTCTACTTTCCGTCTCTATGAATTTGACTACTTTGGATACCTCATGTAGGTGGAATCATACAGTATTTGTCTTTTTGTGACTGGTTTATTTCACTTAGAATAATGTCCTCAAGGCTCATCCATATTGTAGCATGTCCTTCCTTTTTACGGCAGTGATACTTTTTAAGGCATTTCTGGCTGGGTGCGGTGGCTCATGCCTGCAATCCCAGGGTTTTGGGAGGCTGAGGTGGGAGGATCTCTTGAGCTGGGGAGTTCAAGGTCACAGTGAGCTGAGATTGAGCCACTGAACTGCAGCACAGGTAAGAGTGAGATTCTCTCTCTCTCTCTCTCAAGAAAGTTAGTGTTTCTTCTTTTTATTTACTTTCCTCTCTCTTGCTTCTTTTTTCTATTTAGCTGCTCCTCCATCTCTGCTAAGTGTTGAGCTTTTAATGTTCATCTTACTAATTTTATTGATTTCTTTTAACTAAAAATTTTTCTTTACTGGGCCCCTTTGATTATTTATTTATTTATTAATATATTTATTTATTTTGAGACAGAGTCTCACTCTGTCCCCTGGGCTAGAGTGCTGTGGCATCAATGTAGCTCACAGCAATCTCAAACTCTTGGGCTCAAGTGATCCTCCTACCTCAGCCTCCTGAGTAGCTGGGACTACAGGCTTGTGCCACCATACCCAGATAA
Organism: Indri indri; assembly: GCA_004363605.1. Classification (NCBI taxonomy): domain Eukaryota; kingdom Metazoa; phylum Chordata; class Mammalia; order Primates; family Indriidae; genus Indri; species Indri indri. Next base: position 3,014 of record RJWJ010037810.1, read on the forward strand.
TTTTTTTGGTATTTTTTGTAGAGATGTGGGTCTCACTGTATTGCTCAGACTGATCTTGGCCTCAAGCAATCCTCCTTCCTCAGCCTCCCAAAGTGCTAGGGTTACAGGTGTGAACCACTTTGACTGGCCCCATTTTACTAATTTTATACTGAATGCACACATGAGGTGTTCTGGATAGATAGATTTCTTATTAATTACCTTACAGTAAGTAATCAGTGTGTCAGGGCCCACCTTGGCCCAGGTCTTACACTGAGAAAACACAAAGAAAGCCAGATTCTATTTGAGGACCAAATATCTAAAGGCTAAGGACAAAGAAAAATGATTTTTCTCAACTTATAAAAGGGGAATAGAGTTGTTGTTTCCTCTCCTTCTGAAAAGGTCTTTTTGGAAGGTGTCAGGAGCCTGAATCCTAACATTGACCCTTTGGAATGTAAAATTCTATCCTGGAACCAGATAACTCTCCACCCCCCAATCCGGCTTTTCCATCCTACAGTTGTCTCTGAATTCTGGGTCTTCATCCCTTGTGAAGTCTAAATCCCTAGGGAGATAACACTCCAGTTATCCACAGGGCTTAACCTAGGGACCTACTCCAGGTGGTGAGCATTTGACCTCCTCTTTTGGAGATAAGAGAAGTTTTATTATCCGTTTGGATCGCAGCAACTATCTATACAAATGGCTATAACTCGAATTCTCAAGGCATGTGAAGATTCTCAGGAGACTGGGGCTTTTACTGGAGCTTTGAGAAATTCACTGAAATTGACTGTTCTATTTCCCCACACTCAAATAAACAGTGTTAATAGACTAGAATACCTTCTTCCATAGCTTTCTTTATGATCATGTCACTATATGTAAATTGAGTTAGCTCTACTTATAAGAGATGTTTTTGCATAATGTAATTGCATTATAAAAATGAGATCATGACATAAACTTCTCTGCATTTTATTTGTTCTCCATTTAACAATATGTCATGAAAATTTCTTCAGGACATCTGGAGATAGATCTAAATCCTTCCTTTTAATAGCTATATATTATTCCAAGGTATGGAAGTACCATAATTTATCTTATTGTTTCCTATTTCCCTAGTGATGGGTCTTTCCTACTCCAATATTTTTTTCACTACAAGCAATAACAATATTGCTGAATAAACATCTTTGTATGTACATCCATAAGGAGTGATGCTTTTATTTCTATGGTACAGATTCCCAGGAGTGAAACTGCTGGGTTGCAGGGCATATAGATATTTATTTATTTATTTTAATTTCAAGTTCAAAGTATATTTTGAAATAAAAGCGCAAAATAAATTTTTACAAAATTGTCACACAGGAACACACGTTGAGATACCATTACATGCTACATTTACTTAGAAAGAGTTACAGATCTAGTTAAAACAAATAGCTGTCATTTATAAAAGTGAGTTCGTTTCTTTGAGCAAAAAGCAAGCTCAGGTGAAATGGCAGACTGGGGCTGAGCTCAGGCCTGCGCCTTCCCCATGGCCAGAGGAGGGGCTCCGACCAGATGACTGCTACAGCCCTGTGTGCCGTGGCCCTCTTATTCCAGTGAATGGTATAAAACATTACTATTGTTTTCCTTTGATTGTAAACCTCAACAGAAAAATAACTTAACGTGCTTAAACATTTTACTACAGAAGAGTACTACAATTTTTATTGTGACGCACCACCTTTGAAAAATTTCCATTCCAGAAGTTTATGATTTGGCTCACTTTCCTACTTGGCGATATGTGCCCTGGGGTATCCTCCAGGCACACCAGTGCGCAGGAAGAAACTAGCTGGTGGTCCTTTCCCGAAGCCACCTCCCACAGAGTAGGCTGTGCCACGTCTCTGCTCAGGCCCCAACCGTCCGCTCTCTCCTTGCAGAGAGCCCAGCTGACCGATTCACTGTTCTTCTCTTACGTTACATTTTTATCATATAGGTTGTATTTTAGTATGTTCCTATAGAATTTCTTCGTGTCATCCTGCTAATAATCAACAGTTTGAAGTTTTTATATAGCAGCTCTTCAGATATTTTGCTGGCATGTGAAGCTCTGCTGATGTGCACAAATCAGAAGATACTTACATGCTGGTAGGTCAGCTACATTGCAGCACTTTATGGTGGTAGCTCCATCCCCTTATAAATGCTGCATTTTAGCCTTAAAAGAATCAACTTAGTTTGCTTGTACTTCCTCTCAAATATTTACTTTCTTTTTAATATTAAACAATGACCCTTTTTTTACACAAGAAGGACATGCTCAGGACAAACATCATAAAACCATAATCTTAGATAAGTGGTCTAAAAACACAGTTGACTCATCCTTGTATATCAATTCTAAACTGAAGGTTCAAGGCTTTGACCGTGCCCACGGATCCCTAAGTTCTCCCACATCATCGTTTTTATAGTTTGGCAAAAACTAAAATGCACAGTCCTAAGTGGGAGGATATCGTTAAAATTCCTTAGTGCAATGTTTCATGATTACTTAAAAATTCATAGCATAGCATCACTAAAACTTGCCAATTATGAAAGCTGTAAATTTACAATCATTTCCTCTCATAAGGACAGCACCATTACCCATTTTTATTTATTCCTAATTAAATTCAATTTTGACTACCTGATTTTGAGTCTGAGGTAGCTTCATATTGGTTCTACTACTATGGAAGGGGTATGTTTCAAAGTACCATCTGGAACATTAGATTTGATTTCAACATTAGCAGGAAATGCAGTATCAGTCAGTCATACTGTTTTCTTATTTGGTATACAAAGTAAAAAAAAAAAAACCCACGCAACCATTTCTTTAGTGATAAAAATACAGTTCTTTTGTGAGCACGGACACAATACGTGGAATCTGTTTCTTTGCATGAAAAGTAGAGTCAAAGGAAAAAGACTCAAATTCTGTTGCCACCTTAACCCAGGTAAGCATGTGCATAAACTCAAGCTTGTTGAGCGTACAGTTTCAGCACAGCACAAAGTGACTGCTGAACCAGGAAACGTCCTTCGAATTTCGCCAGGAATAGTAACCAGGTGCTGTGGCGTACGCATACGAGAAGTCGGCCTCAACTGGTGCTTTCTGACACGCCATGTCATCATCGATACCGCTGTCTGTCTCGATGCCACAGTCCAGTTCCGTACCTTGCCAGGCCTGAATAATGAAAAGTTTGGGTTTTCCGGTTAGACATCTACAATAATCCCCTCTGAAGAAATTTGTTATTTTTTTCAGGTGAACAGGTCCATTTGTCCCCAAAATTATTCCTTTGTCACCATGGCCCAGAAGCATGCAAATAAAACTCCTTTTGCTATGATCTTCTTTTTTTTTTTTTTGAGACAGAGTCTGGCTCTGTTGCCTGGGCTAGAGTGCCATGGCATCAGCCTAGCTCACAGCAACCTCAAACTCCTGGGCTCAAGCGATCCTCCTGCCTCAGCCTCCCAGAGTACTAGGATTACAGGTGTGAGCGACCCCACCCGGCCTGCTATGATCTTCTTTAGAAACATTGCACATCAATTCCACAGTTTCTGCACGTGTCAGATCATTTTTATTCTGGGCTTCCTATTTCAAGTTCACAAATGTTTCCCTGAGGTTTGCTGCATCTATATCTGTACCTCACGGAGCGTTTATGAAAGTTCTTCTTATTAATTATTATACATAAACCCATTTCAGGATAATCCATTTGTAGCTATTGTCCAAGGAGATTCCAGAGTCCATTGATTTGCTGCCATGGAAGATCTTTGTTTCCAAAATTTTAATGGATTTTGAATCCGCTGAGTTCTCAGTATTCTCCATGTATACTTTTATTAACTCACAGCCTCCACACAACCAGCAGCTGCTTGCCTTGCTCCGCATCTCGGCATATGTATATTTAATTTTAATAGCTATTGCTATATTCCTTTCCAAGACAGCAATAACAATTCACACTTCCCATTAGTGGTAAATGAGAGCAGCCTTTCCTGGCATCCCTGATAGCCTTAGGCAGTATCATTTTCAAAACTTCTGGCCAGCAGATAGGATCCAGTGAATTTTGAACTTCAAGAGCTCTACTGGGGCTGGGGCGTGGTGGCTCACACCTGTAATCTTCACACTCTGGGAGGCCGAGGTGGGTGGTATTGCTTGAGGCTGGGAGTTCAAGACCAGCCTGAACAAGAGCTAGACCCCCTATTGGATCTTAAGAGGTGGCTTAGAGGCTTTTCCATGATGGGGTCGTGGCTCAGATGGGTGGGTCTCCTGGCCCCTTACCCTGTTTCAGCCAAAGCCCTATATTTTTCATATATCAGACTTCCCTGTAAGGTTTATTTTAAAGAAAGGGTCTAGGGATAAAGGAATGTTTGAAAGCTCCATCTCTAAGCCATGGGTGAGGAGTGGATAATGAAGGTGGCGACCTGATGAAAGCCTGGACTTCAAGGAGATCTGGATCCTGGGGAAGGGGTCCTGGAGTGGAGGCAGAGCGCCCCCCAGGGAGCTGGTGCCCTGCGCTGGTGCGATAATGAGGATGTGACCATCGGTGGAGTGGAGTGGCAGGAAGAGGGCAGACACGTGCCCACAGATGAACATGTAGGGTTCGGTGGGCATGGGGTGGGGAGGAGGCAGGATGGAGTCTAGGATGCCAGAGGCCTGTGGTGGCACTCGTGGAGATAGTGCTCCAGCCTTGCTGGCACCTTGGGCCTTACCTTGGGACGTAGTCCAGGTGGTGAGCAGGGGCAGACCCAGTGGAGCCTGCAGAAAGAGCTGGGAGAGGGAAGCCCTCTTACAGGCAGTGCTGGAGGGGAGGAAGTCAGGGATGGGGCTTGCTGTAGTAGCTCTTCTTACTTCATACCAAGAACGGTGTGGCCAGGGAGCCGGGAGGGGATGAAGAGAAGCCTGGTGAGCCACTGGCTGTTGCTCGGTGGGATGTCCGAGGAGATCCTCTTCTCTAAGGGCCCAACTTTCTTGTTTCCTTGCCTGTGTCCTCCGAGAGTCCAGATTAGAGCAGCCCAGCCCTCTGTGAGGCAGAAGGGGGGAGGGTGGGGAGGGTCCGGAGGCACCCCTTTCCACTCGTCCTCTGCAGGGAGGCGAGGGTCACAGCATTCGGAAGCCCTTCTCCTGCCTCCAGGCTCAGTTTAGGGCTTTCGGAGGGGGATGGTCTCGCTTCCTCTCCGTGGATGTCTCTTCTCCCTTCTCCTCTCACAATTCTTCGAGCCTCCAAGTTCTGGAGGGTTCCGGGTGGGGTGGAGTCCTAGACCCAGGAGTGGGGAAGACGATGAGTGCTCTAATTCCGATTCTCTTCAGCATGTGAAGCCTGGGCCTGATTTCCTCAGGCATTACCCAGAAGTGGGGCTGCTTATGACTCCTGCGGGCCCCAGGCCTCTGTGGGCCCTTCCCTCCATAGAAAATAAAAATTACATTTTATTACTGCGTTGGTATAAAGACAAATACAAGCCTAGATGAATTCATTATTATAGATTCATTATTATTTGTATAGTCAAATTTCTTCTGCTTTTTTCTTCTTTTTTTTTGGTAGAGTTGGGGTCTCGTTGTTGCTCAGGCTGGTCTTGAACTCCAGACCTCAAAGTGATCCTCCTGCCTCGGCCTCCCAGAGTGGTAGGATTACAGGTGTGAGCCACTATGCCTGGCCTCTTCTGCTTTTAAAAGAAATGAAAATTAAAACATTTTTGTGGGCTGTCAGTACTGGGCCTCCTGAACCTAATGAGGTCCACCCCCCTGGAGGCCAGCACCTGTCACCACAGGGAGAGTGTTCTTCCTAAGCAAAAATCTTTTTCTTTCTTTCTTTCTTTCTTTCTTTCTTTCTTTCTTTCTTTCTTTCTTTCTTTCTTTCTTTCTTTCTTTCTTTCTTCTCTCTCTCTCTCTCTTTCTTTCTTTCTTTCTTGAAAAACGCTTTACTGGGATATAATTTACATACCATAAAACTGGGCCTTTTAAAATGTATGATTTAGTGTTTTTAATATATTCAGAAATGCATAATCATCACCACTATCTAATTTCAGCACGTTTTCATTATCCCCCAAGGAAACCTGTTACCTGTTTGTAGTCACTGCCCATTCCTCCCTCCTCCTGGCCTCTGGCAACCACCAATCTACTTTCTGTCTCTACGGATTTGTCTATTCCGGACATTTCATATAAATGCAGTCATGTGGTATGTGGCCTTTTGTGACCGACCGACTTCTATTAGCATAATGTTTTCCAAGTTCATCCATGTTGTGGCAGGTATCAGTGCTTTAATCCTTTTTATGGCTGAATAACATTCCACTGTATGTACAGGGCACGTTTTGTTTATCCATCCATCAGCCGATGGACATTTGGGTGATTTGCACATTTTGGCTGTTACAAATAATGCTGCGGTGAACATCGAAGTAGAGGTTTTTGGGTGGACACATGTTTCCAGTTCTCTTGGGGATATACCCGGGAGTGGATAGCCTAGTCTTTCTTATACGAGGAGAGCAAATTACACAACTTTTATCATCACTGACCCTCTTCTTTGTGAAGAAGCAAATTATCGGGAATTATTGTGGCCCCTCATTTCCTCTGAGCTTCTTTCCTTTGCAAAGCTCACCCCATTAGCTCTGCATAGTTCTGTCTGAACCATTGAGGTATTGGCTGAAGCTCCAAATAGACTCTTTTCAATCCCCACATCTCTCTCTGAGCAGACAAGGGGAGAGGGGTTTCATTCACCGATTGCCATGCCGGGCAACCCAGCTGTCCAATCTTCCAGGCTGGGCTCTGGGACACAGAGCGCTGTGCATGTGGCCTGCTGTCACACCAGCATCTGACAGCATAGGCACCTGCTTACCTGTCTGCGGCACCCGAACCTGTGCCCCTTGCCCAACACAGTGATCCCCCCCAGGCTCAGTAGCAGGGGTGCAGTAGAGCATAGTGGTTAGAGCCCAGACCTTGAAATGAGGCGGAGTCAGGTTCCAATCCTCACTGTGCCACTGCTAGAGGCCTGACCATGGGCGAGCTGCTTAACCACTCTGAGCCTCCATTTTGTCATCATTAAATGGAGACACAAATACCTTCCTGTTAGGGATGTTGTGAGGATTAAATGAAATCACGTATTTGTGATACTTAGCACAGTACTATAGTAAATGATAATAGTAATTATTGTTAGCAAGTAAGTAATAAACAATAATTAATAACATAATAAATACTTATTAGGTAGCATTAAGGGTTTGTTGAAAGAGAATAAAGACACATTGCCATTGCCAGATCCCTCAAAGCTCAAGGGTGAGGGCAGCTAGGAACCCAAGGGGGGAAGCCGCTCGCTGGTGACCTGCTGAGGAGCCACCGGGGCTCTGGCCAGGATAAGGCTGAGGTGACCAAGACTAGGCCCGAGACCAGGAGTAACAGGTGAAAGTGTTAAAAGTTGTTGACTCTGGGGAATGGGAATGGAGGGCGGGGCAGAGGGAAGTTGCTTTCATTACATGGTGGTTTGTTTTTTCTTCTGTGACCTTTGCAGAGAGGTATACACGGTGCTGCTTGAATTCTTTATTTTTCAACCAAATATCCATTTGTCAAAACAATAACAACACCGCAAAGCTGATAGGCCAGTTAATAGGGAAGTAAACATTATATCTGAGGTGGTGGAAGTGGTCACCAGAAGAACTCGAGGCAGAAACAGTTGAAAGAAACTACACAGAGGGTGGGACGAGAGAATGTAAAATTCAGTTTGGCACCGTGTGTGGTTATTGTTTTAATGAAAACAAGAAAAAACCAACGAAGAGCCAAGCGGCTGAAGCCGAGCACAGTGGAAAGATGGAGCCACTCCACAGTGAAACCACCCTGCTCACCTCGAACGCCCGGGGAGGAGGGGCAGGCAGGCAGGGGGCAGGGAGGCTGTCTGGGAAGTTCTAGGAGAGGTATTTGTGGGTCTAGGATGAGGGGAGAAATGATGGAGCCGGGGTGGCTTGGGGAGGGCGGGCGTGGGGTGCAAGGTGCCCAGCGAAGGCTTCCGTCTGGTGAGGAGGTGAGTGCTCCGGGGGCAGGGGCCGGTGGTTGGGACGGGAGCAGATCTGCCCACTGTGATGGACAACCGGGCCTGGCCCCCTGAGAGATGAGGAGAGCATGGGGACAATAAGCTTTTTGGAAATTTTGAGAAGATGCTATGATGGATACAAAACTGAAAACACTAAAAATTCAAAAATTCAAAATTCTATCATCCTCATGGTGATTTCCAGTTGGATTTTCATATTATCTTCCTGTACCTCCAGCTTCCACATTGTTGTACTCACGGTGAATGTACTATTTGGCATTCTGCTGTTTTTGTTCATGCCAATGGCATATATCTGCCCCTGTCCACCATACGTATCAGAGGGAGCTCCTCTTCACCACCCCACTAGGTGTTCAGGGGTGCCCTTTGGTTGTGTAGTTGTCCTAGGGGTGCTGTGGAGAGCTGTCCTGGTGTGTGTGTGTCTGGCTGCATCAGGGTGGTGACTGCCTCTGGCCAGGCAGTGCTCCCTGGGTGGTCAGCTTGTGGGTGTGTAGGGCCGAGAAGGAAGCTTCCACTCGCAGGGAGGTTGGGACCTCAGTGTCCATGGTATGAAGGCTGAGGGGTCAGTGTGAGGGCTGGTTCTACCCTATCTAGGGAACTCGCCAAGGCCCTTCACATGGTTCCTTCTCTTGCCCAGCTGCCCGGCACCCCCTGACAACAAATGGCCGCTCCCTGACAATCCCTCCAGCCCTGCTCACCCCACGTCCCCCACTACAGACTCCCCTTTCCTTCTCCCGTCCTTTCTGGCTCCCAGAGGCTCCCCTCACTGCCTTCATCCCTCCACTCCAAAAGCCCTGTCCTAACTGCAGCTTAAATTTAGAGTAGAAACGGAAAAACCAGTCGAGCCTGGGAGAGCTCATTCTTGGTGGTTGTTCTACAGACGCAAAATGTCAATACCTGCATTTTGGTATTTGTTTCACGCATTAATAAAATATGAGGGTGAATGCCTGTATTCTATGTAAAAGTTTTCAGAATTTATAGCACTAAAAACACCAGAACTATGTATTTAATATATTTTGAAAAAATTTAGAAACACATTACAAAACATCCAATAAAACACAAAAATTTCAAATCTCCAGCCAAGCAAAACAGAAAAGACCCCAAACTCTGTAAAATAATTTAATTTAAAGAGGTTTATTCTAAGCCAAGTATGAGTGACCATGACCCAGAGCCATGCCCAAGAAGCCTTGAGCAAGTGGTCTCTCTGTGGTCGCGTTATAGTTTGGTACATTTCAGGGAGACAGAAATTACACGTAAAGTCATAAGCGATACATGGAAAGCATACGTTGGTTTGGCTGAAAAGGCAGGACATACTGAAGTGGGAGCTTACAGGTTACAGGTGGGTTTAAAGAGTCTTTGATTTGTAATTGGTTAAGAAATGAAGGTTTGTCTAAAGGCTTAGCTGCTTTAAGTTAAGATAAGGAAGTCTGTTGATCAGAGACTAGCCATCAGTATGTGTACCCAAACTCAAATGATCTGTTAAGTAAGTTTAGGACCTGCAGGTGTGGCCTAAGCGTTGTCACTCGCACCCTTTGGCCTGTTAATGAGTCACAAAGGGCATCTCCAAGAAGGGAGCGGGGCATGAGGAGGGACGTCTGGCCTCCCTTCTCATGGTCAGCAACTCAGCTTTAGGGTATTTCTGGGGTCCTCTTGGCCAAGAGGGGGTCCATTCAGTTGGCTGGGGGCTCAAGATTTTATTTTAGTTCACACTCTCTTTTTGTCTTCCCATTTCGAGTCAGAGCATGGGGCCACATATGACGGATCCCATCAGTCAGGCTGCGCCAGGGCTTGGACGCTGGACGACTTCCTTTTCTTCCACGTGGCGGGAGGATCCGACCCGCCTGGGGCCTTCACCACCGGTCCTTTGGCGCCCCCTGCCGACCATCCGGCCCCACTCAGCGTGCTCCTGCCTGCGGAGAGGCCCGAGGGGCTCGCTGGGTGGTGGGATCGCGAAGGGCTTGCCTGGGAGAAACTGAGGGCCGGATGTTTGCACAGCATCTGTCTGGAGCAGGAGCCGGTCCCCTCTGCTCTTCCTTGTCAAGCTCTAGTGATGGGCAGCCCCGCGGTGTAAGGAAAAGGCTGAGTTAGACTGCGCAGCCTGTCTTCCACATTCCGTTACATTTGCCTCGCTGGCAAATAAGGCTGGTTTCATGGCTTAAAGTCCTGCACTGGCTTTCTGTAAGGCATACAGAACAAGTTCTGACCCTTTTGTTTTGCACCCACCACCCTTCGCAATTCCGCCTTAACCTCTTTCCTGTCTCATTTTCTGCCACTTTCCTCTTCCCTAGGCCTGGGTCTATGCCCTTTCTGGAGGCAAAAGAAAGCTTTGCTCCGGGTGTGTATAGAGAAACATGGGGTTATGACAAGATGTAGGCGCTAGGAGCTGTTTGGCCCGATGGCTTACGCAGAGGAATCACAGCTCATGTGAAAGTCTTTGAAAGATTAAGGATGAAGGCATGTGTATCCTTCATGTAGAAAAACTGATTATTGTGGTGAGTTGTGTTTGCTAACGGGTAGTTTAGGAGAAAACCTGATCATGGCACCAAACTGGAGATAAAGCTTCCGTTAGCCCCGTTCTGTGGACCAAACGCACCTGCCTCCCCGCACAGTTTGCTTAGGGCGCCCCCTGCTGGCAGAAGGAGAGCTGCGCACATGCCAGACACCAGCGCTGGTCTCCTGATCTTGCCGTGCCCTCTCCTATTTCCATGATTTGTTCGTGCGATTTCTCCTGTCTCTTGGCACCACTCCCTAAATGTCACCTCCTTGGTGACATCTTAGGTCCCAGACACAGGTAAGTGCTCCCTGCTGGCAGGCCCGGTTTTGTGGGGTTTGCTGTCCGACCACAGGACCCCAACATTGCCCTGACATCAGTCAAAGTGTAGCTGCACCCTACGAAGACATCTCTCCTCATTTGCTTTGGGGCCGCCTCCTTCTGTCTTTGGAATTTTTAAGGTGTGAGTCAGGAACCATTTACTGCATCCCCCAATTCCACTGGACACAGGCCAGGCTCTCTGAGTGAGTCTCTTAAAGCTCCTCTCACTCTGTTGAGAGGGGGAGGGAAGCACCTTGCCTCCTCCATGCGGGGGTGAGGTTGGGGAGCAAATGGCCCCCAACACTCCCTCGCTCCACTCTCTCTGATCAAACCCACCCTTTCCTTTTCTTGAGGCAAGGGACAAAGTCACAGGACTGAGGTTTTGGTTAGCCTTCTATTAACACCCTTTGTCCTCAGCTTTGGGGCCACAGTGAGAAAGGAGATAGTGACAAAGTTCTGTTTTAGCATCTTGTTACATAAGGGTTTGTAGACTGAATCAGTGACCGGGTGGATTTAGGACAAGAGGCCTGGGGGAAGGTCTGCTTCCCCGAGGCTTTCTGGGTGAGAAAGGGGGCAGGAGGGGAGGGGAGGGCAGGGGCGGCGGGGAGCTCACGTGGGTTTGCATCTTGGCTTGCTAATTTCTGGGCTGTGTGTTCTTGGGAAAGTTGCTTGTCGTTTCTCACATTTGCCACATCTCCAAAATAGGGACAATTATGGAGCCTACCGTTTAGGGTTGGGATTAAAGAGATAATGTAGAAGAGTGTTTACCCTCAGGACACGCTTCGCTCTGGTAGTTTCATCATTTTTGGTATTTCTGCCCCTGGGGGCAGTGGGGGGGTAGCTGTGCCAGCAGGTAGGGGTAGGCGGGGCTCCGGTGTCTTGGCTTGGCTGGAAGCATGAGGGCACGGGAGGTGGGAGACATGGGGTGGGGAGTTCAGTGCAGAGGGGAAGCCAGTTTCTGGCCCCTGAGTGGGTGGCTGGTGGAGGGACAAGCCGGAGACGCATGCTGTCCCGTCCCCACTGAGTGTGGTCCTCATCTCAACCTTGAGGACACATCTCAGCCCTGCACCTGGCCCCTGGGGAGTGCCCCTGGTAGGCAGCATCCTGTGCTGTGCGAGCCCCAGGCTGGGTTGCTTTGCTCCCCCTTCTTCTCTTCAGGGCCAGGTCCTCCTCTCTGGCCATCCGGCTGCAGGGATCTGGGCCTCGACCCAGGCAGCTGACTCATGTGCTCTTTGGATTCTCTGGCAAAAATTTCACAGCCTCCCCTGCCCTGGCCTGAGAAATGGAAACTCTTGTTCATGGAGCTGGTGAAGTCAGCCCGTTGCATGAAGCCGGCCCAGCAGCCGGGACCAGATGGCAGGCGTGAGAGGGCCTGGCACGTTCAGAGTGCCTGCACAGGGCCGCAGGGGCTAGCGGGCCTTGGTGTCGTTCTGCATTCATTCGCATCCACACAGGTCTGACCACGGTCTCTTCCCCCTTCTGATAGCTTATCCCTCCTTCCTAGAGGGGCTTTCCTTCCCCATTTCCACACG
>RJWJ010037811.1:0-15333 GCA_004363605.1 Indri indri
GGTCTCACTCTTGCTCAGGCTGGTCTCGAACTCCTGAGCTCAAGCAATCCTCCCGCCTCGGCCTCCCAGAGTGCTAGGATTACAGGCGTGAGCCACCGCGCCAGGCCTGCCTGAAAATTTTTTAACTTAAATGGAACCAGACTGTACATATGGTTCTGCAACTTGCTTTTGTTTTTTAAAATTACATGTAGTGGAACTCTTCTCATGTCAGTAAAATGTAGTTCTGCTTCATTCTTTTTAATGGCTGTATCATACTCCATAGCATGACCGTACCCATAATTTACTTGGCCATTCTCATGTGGATATTTATTTCCACTCTTTCCCTCATATATACGTCTCTCTGCATATCTGCAAGTATTTCTTTAGGTTGCATCATTAGAAGTGGAATTCTTTAGTCAAAGGTCCTGTACATTTGTATTTTGATAGATACTACTAAATTGCCCTATATTTGCCTTTAAAAACATTTCTTACCTACCATCTGTTAATGTTTGGAGCACAGTTGCATTTTTATCATATATAAAAATTTTAGGGGTAAAATCGTCTTTCTTTCGTCATTTACATTAGCTTTTGTTATTAACTGCTTTCACTTGTTCTAGGCTTAGCTATCTCCATTTATGACATTTTGCTTTTTTCATAGGATAATTAGATGCTCTGGTTTCCTTTTACTTTTAAAAAGCTTCATGGCAGAGGTTATGAATTGCGATTCCCATTTGATGGATAGGAGCCAGGGCAATAAAAAGGTGTGCGATTGGCTCAGTATAACCTAGTAAAAGCACTGGTTCTCCTAAATTCTGCTGACCGTTTAGCCTGCAGAATAAACTCACACAGTCCATTTCCAAAAACTATAAATGAGGACTTCAGACAACACAAGATTTTGCATTTTGTCTGACCAAGGGCAAGTTTCTGTAAAGAGTGCTCAGTCATCTGTCCCCAGGTCTATCCTGAGCTAGCTTCTCTCTGTGCTGCCTTTCTCCCAAAGCCAGGACCTGCAGTCGGGGTCGCTCCCTTCTCAGCTTTAGGCTGTGAGTCCAGTTCTCTGTGCCCCTTCCACCCTGCCCCGGTAAAGGACAGCTGAGTTTTTGCAGAAATCACATCCAGTCTTTATTGACTTGCAAAGGAGGAAGAGAGAATCCCTTAGATAACGATGGTGTTTGAAAGAGGAACTAATATTGTACTTAACATGTTTTTTAAATTTTTTCTGTTCGAAGCTCAGAGATCCAAGACCAAGGGAGAATACATTTCTTTTTCAACAGATAGCATACCAGTTGCACTGCATGTCAACTAGTAATGGGGTTCAATGATTTTTCTTTGAAACAGTTACAAGATGCATGTTTATTTTTTTAATTCATGATTTGCACTTATATTTTATTGTCTGTTTCCTTTTCTCAAGTGGAAATGCAGAAAATCCATTACCGTTTCTTGACAGTTCTGATTAGTTGGATGCTACCTAAGTAAATTTTTTGGTGTGATTCTTCCTCCCAGTTTTCTAAGGGAAGGCAAATCTTGAATGCTATTTCCTGCCTTATTTTCCAAAGTTTTTATGATTTCTTTATGTTTTTGTTCTCAGGAAGACCCGGCAAACGAGTCATGGGCACAATGCAAGGTGGAGACTCCGATGATGATGTGAGTCCCTTTAGCAGTTCTGTGCTTTCTGCTCTTGGGCCATCCTCATAAACTAGACCAGCTGAGTTGCTGCCAGCAGCCAGAGCACTGTCTGTTCTTAGCCCAGCCCACCGCTTGATTTATGACAGAGTTTGGCCTCCTAAGGTGCTGGACTCTTTTCTTTGCTTGTTGATGGCTCATTTCTTTTCAAATAATGTGCTTGTTCTACTGTTTTTGCCTTCTCACTGTTCTTTCCATTCTTGCTTTCCAAAGATGGAAGCAGCACCAGCTCTCTTAGGTAAATGCAAGACTTCCAGCTCCAAGAAGCAGGTTGGTTTCTTTTTTGCCTCATCCGCTTGTTGGTGTGTGTCATCCTGCTGAGGGCCAGCAGAGGGCCTTTTCCCAGGAGTGATGCTTCCTCTCTCCTGGGCAGGAAGCCACTCAGAGTGGATTACAGTGCGGGATGGAATCAACTAAAGGTCCCATGCGAAGGACAGGCAAGAGCACTGACCCAAGAGATGAGAAAAGCTGTGGTTGGGGGCTTATCAGGCACCAGAACCTAGAAATGAAGGGGTAATGCTACCCACTATCAATCAGGACCAGACCTCTCTTCTGCTCCATTCTGGGCAAGGAACATGGAAACAGCACTCGCCCCAGACCAGGGTCTCAGCGAGGCTGGGCAAGAGGGTGAGACATCAGGCTGCTGGTACCTTGAGCTTTATTGGGTGGATAACTGACTAGAGGACTTAACCAGAGGGGAGACCAGGGGTCCTTGGCGACATCAAGTCGTCAGGACTGCACTGTCTGTCACTCGGACTTCGTTCTTTGTTGCAGTCCTGTGTGCTATTCAGCCCACATGGTGCAGGGGAGCTAGGCTGAGACCTGTCTCATCTGCGGCAGGTGGATGCTGGAGGCATGGCAGTAGTGGCTGCACAGAGACAGAAACAGGGCCTTACGTTCTTGTGCAAAGGTTCGCTTACCCACAGTGTGCACTGTTACAGAAATTCACAGGAGGGAGCAGTCACTCGGGTTGCTGAGCAGGGTGCACAGAGAAGATTAGGCCTTGAATTCATAGGAGATGGTCTGTAAAGAAGCAGAGAGACCACCTCAAAAATACATTTTTTTTTAACAAAGTAGAGCGTGGATGGTTAAATAGCTTCTATCCATCCATCATAACCATCTAAGATGGAGATAGAGTCTGGCTTGGGAGCTGGTGGGGCTTGGAAAGCGCCATCCGGCCTCATTCCTTAGGATTTGCTTTCGCGCTTCTCGGAATGAACCGTTAGTTGCGGCTTAGATCTCTGTGCCTTTTTGTTGCTATTTATGTCAAGCAGGCTGTGTTCATGCATCCTCCCAGGCACAGGATTTGTCCTTCACATGTTTGCTCAGTCACTCAGCATGTATCTGTCTAGCGCCTATCACGTGCCAGGGACTGTTACGGATGGTGGGGAACACAGCAAGGAGTAGAAATGGGCCCTGCTCACACAGGTTCAGACAGTAGCGGTGGAGCACGCACATCAGGGCGTGAGTGTTAGACAAGAAATAAGCAGGTACAGGGGACCGGGAGCGATGTCTTTGGTGTGGCTGGGAGACCTCTGATTTGGGGGTGTTTGGGCAGAGGCCTGAGTGAAAGGAGGGAGCCGCAGGGTTGAGGTGGAGTGAACTGGGTGCAGGAGGAGAGAGGGGTTCGCAGGACGCGATGACTGTGTTCCCTCTAGTGTGACAGGAAGGCGCTAGAGAATTGTGAGCCCAGAATGGCCAAGAGCTGGCCCACCTTTGAGAGAAACTAGTTAGGAGGCGATTGTAGTCGTGTAGGTCACAGGTGATAGTGGCTTAGCCTAAGGTGTGCCAGCAAAGGGTGGAAAGTGGTCAGATTCTGGATATGTTTCTAGGGTCAGAACCATCAGGTTTTGTTAACTGGTTGGACGTGAGGTGTTAGGGAAAGAAATGAAGGATGCTTCGGTTGTGGTCTAATCAACTGAAAGCAGAGTTTTCATTTCCTGAGCTGGGGCTGACTTGAGGAAGGGGCTTAAGGGCAGATCAAGAATTTGGTTTCGGCCAGGCGCGGTGGCTCACGTCTGTAATCCTAGCACTCTGGGAGGCCGAGGTGGGCGGATTGTTTGAGCTCAGGAGTTCGAAACCACCCTGAGCAAGAGTGAGACCCCGTCTCTGCTAAAAATAGAAAGAAATTAATCGGACAACTAAAAATATATAGAAAAAATTAGCCGGGCATGGTGGCGCATGTCTGTAGTCCCAGCTACTCGGGAGGCTGAGGCAATAGGATTGCTTGAGCCCAGGAGTTTGAGGTTGCTGTGAGCTAGGCTGACGCCACGGCACTCTAGCCCGGGCAACACAGTGAGACTCTGTCTCAAAAAAAAAAAAAAAAAAAGAATTTGGTTTTGCACATTTTGAGTGTGAGTTGCTGGGTAGACATCCACATGCCGCTGTTGAGTAGCTGGTCAGAATTCAAGTCTGGAGTTCAAGGGACAGGTCTGGGCTGGAGATAGAATTTTGAGAGCCGACCCTATTTAGATGGTATTCGAGCCACAAGGATAGATGCGTTTGCTTAGGGAGAGACAGAAGAAAGAGAAGAGAGAAACCCCAAGTTTTGAGCTGTCCCTGCACTGGTCGGGGGGGGCGGGGGGGGACAGGGTCAGGCCAGGGAGACCAAGCAGTGCGGGGGCACCTAGACTGCAGGAAGGGCCCTGGGGGCAGAGAAGATGGATTTCAAGGAAGAAGGGGTGATGCAACATGTAGGCCAAGCAAGATGAGGACTGAGAATTACCTGTTGAATATGAATCCGTTGACTGTTTCAGTCTTGACAGGAGCAGATTGGGGGCTAGTGCAGGAGAGCTGGGTTTGGACATACTAACTGCTTAAAGGCAGTGAGGGGAACGAGGGGACTGTGAGTTCAGCAGCTCACCCAGGAGCTTTGCTGTGAGGGAAAGAGAGAGGCCAGAGTAGCTGGAGAGGAAGGTAGGATTACATTTTGTTTTCGCCTTTCCAAGAAGAAGGAAATTATAGCATGTATTGCAGTGGTGGGAATGATCTAGATAGAACGACCAACATCAAGGCTCGTGTGGGACACTGGACTTGCAGTTTTAAAGCTGGCCAAGTTGGTCACCCTAGAGCTAGACGATGTGGGAGAGGGTGCGTCTTTCACTTTGCTCTTCACACCCATTGCCTATGTTGCTTTCCATCCCCAGTCTGGAAAAATCCAGATAGGCCTCCCTCCCTTCTCTCCAAGCCCCTGCCCTCCTTGCCATCCAGTGGTGGGTCTCTGGTCCCCCAGCATCCGGTGACCCTCAGTGCACATCCAGGGTGCTCCTGAGACGTCCGTGGGAAAGCCAGCCCTGCATCACCAAACTGGATGCACGTTGGTGTTCGGAGGATCCTGGTTGGATGATAAGCTCCAGCCAGCAGTACACAGATGGTGGTCCCATTCTAATCCCCCCACCCACCGCCAGCCTGACTGCTTCTCAGCCAGGGGTGAGGGGGTGCTGCAAGGTTCTGTGCTCTTCCCTCTCGAGCTGCTAGTAAAAAGTGAGGCAGGGTCTCTGACAAGATGTCAATAACGAGGTGGGGCCCTCAGTTGCACTTACACGGCCTGTTTCCTATAGGATGACTCAGAGGACAGTGAAATTGACATGGAAGATGATGAGGAAGACGACGATGATGATTTAGAAGACGAGAGCATTGCTATCTCACCAGCTAAGCCCAGTCGAAGGGTCCGAAAACCTGAACCCCTAGATGAGAGTGACAATGACTTCTGACCGTCTTGCCAAGGGACCCATGCAGATTTAAACACTCAGATTTGTAGGTAAATGGGAAAAAAGAAGATTAGGAAGGTAACATATATTTTGTTCACTCAGCCAGATGGACTCACTGTTACTGAGGCAATACTTATTTCCACTTTGGCCTCCTATGTCTGTTTCCCATGAAGCTTAAATAAGAACCGAAGCAAATGCATGCAATGTGTTTTGTTTGTTTGCCTTGTTTATCTCCTAAAACTTGGGAAATGCATGTGTTTTTAGTGATTCGCATCTATGGGACAAAAACTTGAGAAGAAATGAGAGCTGACACCACGTAAGTCTTGGCCGTTTTTTGGTGATACATTTCCTCTGAGAGTGGAGCAAACCTGGGGCTGGAATGTGGCACCGGACTCAGTTTGGGGTTTTGGGGGAACACCTGGCTGTTGGTCACCTGCACAGTTTAGAACATTCACTGTACGTCAGCCTTTAATTCTGGCCTTTATTTCATTTTATAGTCTTATTTTCTTTCTTCTGCATATCCACAATACCAAGCATTGAATGTATTTTAATAACTAAAATTTTCTGAAAGAAAGTTAGCTAAGTTAAGTGAAAACCAGCTTTCCTTGAAAAACAAGGCAGTAGACAGAAGCTCTAGATTGTCAATATTCCATTTTTTCTCAGAAGACTGACATTCTGCTGGGAGTCAGATCCACCTTGATTGAAGCCACCTTCATGTTTGCATGGCTTGTGCCGAGTTTGGAATCTCTGCTGACCCAGTTACCCCTTCAAAGATTCCACACTCCTGGGCAGTGACAGCCGGGACACTCCTTCCCACCAGCTGGCCTTTCTCTAAAGGAGCTTTGTCTTGTCTAAGGTGTGGTAAGACATTAGTCCCCAAAACAGGATTGAAGGTTGGTTTCCTTAGAGGAAGGAGCCCATTAATGAAAAAATGTTAGTACAGATTCACACTTCTGATTTAAAAAATAAACCAGAATTGAATTTTGTAGCATAGCGCTAGGATTTCCCTGCTGTGAAATGAGAAGTGACAGGTGGAGTTGGTTTTCTTAATGTTTAAAGCATGCAGCCGTTTTCATTTATTTTACAATTACAAAGTCAGAAAGCTTCTGAAGTAACTTATCTTGTAATAAATGCATTTAGTACGATATTTTTATATTAAGTAGGTTTCACTTGAAAACAATTATAGTATAATTATTTTATTTGCACATACTTATTCAAGAAAAGTTCACAAGTTATTATGATACATGTCAATTTGAGGAGATTATGTGGCAATTATTTCTGTCATCTTGGCTTTTTTCTCTCTTTTCCTAAATTTTATGTATGAGGTTATCCTTTTTTAAAAAAACACTCAGCCTTCAGTTAATTTACCGGTAATTTGAGGCGTGCCATACTGTAAACAAAAAGCTGAGAGAGAGATCAGTGTGTTGGGAGCCCTGCTGACCACCCTAGACGCACGGCTTCAGAGACGCGGAAGAGTCGCTGCGTCTTCCCGGATGTTACAGATTTGGTTTACCTCAGTCTGACTTGACTTATATTTTGAAAAAACATACAAATATAGTTCTCTTTGGCATATGCTTTCTTCTACTGGGTTTTAACCTGGAAGCCCAACCCAAGCTACAAATAACACACCCACAAATATAGGCAGCAGCTGCACAAGGTGTTTAATTGTTCCACCTGCTTCTAGACCATCCTCCTCCTCCTGGTTAACTGACTTTGGGACCGGGTGTGGTGCCTCACGTCTGTAGTCCCAGCTACTCAGGAGGCTGAGGCAAGAGGATCGCTTGAGCCCAGGAGTTTGAGGTTGCAGTGAGCTAGGCTGACGCCATGGCACTCTAGCCTGGGCGACAGAGTGAAGCGAGACTCTGTCTCTAAAAAAAATAATAATAAACAAAAAAAATAAACTGATAATGGACTTGTGGATGGCAACTCGTTTCAGAGTGGGATGATTTGAACCAGGTGAGTGGAAAAGGATGGTAATAAAAATTTTTTACAGTTGGGGGCATATGAAGACCTTAGAGTATAAATAAGCTAGAACCAGCTTCCTACATTGCTCAGGCCTGTGTCCCTGAGTCCCTTGGTGGCAGCCTTTTCCCTTCTCTGTGCTGTAGCAGAGTGTGCACCTTCCCCTGCTGGACTGATCTTGGACCAGTGGAGGTGCTCACAGCCTCCTTGGGTAGCACCTTTCCTTCCTCTGTGCAAGAGAACAGCTCTCGTGCTGGGTCAGCGTCACTCCCAAATCTCAGGAAGGCCTGGCCGCGATGGGTCCTTTTGTTTGAAAGCTTCCAGCTGAGTGTCTGTCCTCCTGCTTGGTCCACGAGGAACTCATTTTGCTCACATTTCAACAGTGCACGTGGGAGCATTTGTCTTGATAGCCTCCGAGATCATTCTGGCACCAGATTCCCCAATGTGATTTCCCTGGAGACTGGAAGAGAAGGGTTAGGGCAGGGCTCGGAACCTGCAGGTTCTCCCTTGCAGAGCAGACCAGCACTGTTGAAAGGGCAGAACTCTGCTTCCAGGACCCCTCCACGGACAAGGCTCAGGGTGGCTCCCTCTTAGACCACGTTTCCCTGAAGAGCTGCTGAGGGGCCTGGGGGTCAGCTGGCTCTTGGAATTGGGCAAAGGCAGGGCCTGACCTGAGAGCAGTTCTGAGGGTGAGCGGGAGGGGCAGAAGCTGCCAAGCCCCACTCACTTGATGTGCTGGAGCTGGTGGTTTCCAGACAGTGCAGTGGCGATGCATATTGCCCCGTCCATGCCCAGGGAATTCTCTTGAAGACTAGGCAAAGAGAAGACAGAGACACCCGAGGAAGCAATACCGCGTTGTCTTGTGGGGGCAGCAAAGGGGACCAGCAGTTCTGGGGCTGGTTTGTCCATAGGCACCATGGCAACCGCTAGGTGGCAGTTGACCCTTGAGACTGGCGTGTATAGTAGCCAGGTTGTCCCACCCAAATGCCATGGAGGATGTAAGACTGAAATGCAGATGTTAAGTGACTGACTTCTGACTTAAGCAGAATAAACAGACCTAACTGCAATGGCATGTGGATTATACTGATCAGAATAGTGGGAATGATTTACCATATATTCAGAAGGAAGTAGCTACAGAGGAGATGAGAGGAGCATTTTATCCTCCGGAGGAAGACCCAGCAGAGTTTGCTGCCCTGGGACGCCGGCTGGTCTCTACAACCACTTACTTGAGTCTTCGGAGACTTGAATTTACCTTCAGGGCACTTGCCAGGGCTTTGGCTCCAGCCACCCCAATGGCGTTTCCTCTCAAGCTGTCAGGAAAAACAGGAAACCTAAGGAAAGGGGACAGGCTGAGAGGTGATAACGATACCTCTTCAGGTGGGTGTGGGGCTACTTGGTGGTGGAAACAGACTTCACAGTCACAGGGGTTAGGGTTGCTGCTCCCTCACTCCCCCGGGACAGAGCAAAGCTGGGCTCCAGGGAGCAGGGCACACGGGAAGGGGGAGGCTGGCCCAGCCTCGGTGTCTTGTTGGAGCCCTCGTCCTCCCTTCCGTTCCAGACGGAAACCCGGGCCGAGGCAGGAGAGGCAGCACACCAGGCACAGGTCCCAGGGCCCTCAGCAAGAGCAGGGATGACGAGGACACACCGAGCCCTGACCCTAGGAGTTGGTCTCAGAGAACAAGATCGGTGGCCAGGGGCCGCCTACACAGGGCCTCCAGACAAGATCAGCCTGGGCAAGGCCAAGTGGGAGAGCAGGAACTTAAGGAGAGGACGGCAAACGACAGTGACTCTGGGAAAGGGTGTGAGGTGGGAACAGGGAGGCTGGGCCTGCTTGGTCTGGAATGAGATCATTAAAATGATTTGAGTTGCCATGTAAACCGTTTTTTTCCTGGATCCATTTCAAATCAACAGCTTGGTTTCCTTGGTCAAAAGATGTAGCGGCAGAACGGAATACTCACTCGAGAATCTCCAAGGTTCTGTTCACAGCCAGGGCCTCCCCCAGTGCCTGGGCCCCGGGGGCGCCGATGGAAGCCACCTGCAGACTGAGGGGTGGTGCGGTCAGCTGGGCGGCCCCCAAGCCCCCGCGCCCGCCCTGAGCCCCGCGCCCTCCCAGACTCTCCCCTCACTATCGGCACTCCTCGACGTAGGGCTGGAAGTAGAGAAATGGCACTGGGCATTGGTGGCCAGTGACCTGTCCAAACGCTGCAGCTCCTGCCTACGCTGACGCCTAAGACAGATCTGGATGCTAAGGACACAGGAAACAGAGGTCTCCTGGGAAGGTTAGGGGAGAATGCTCACTGTACCCCTAACTATTACTATCTAGATGTTTGATTTCCCAATTGCTAATATTAATATTTCCTATAATATTAGGGAAGTCAAACACACCTTCCTTGACTTGCAAACAAAACCATGTTTAGCATGAAAGGATGGTGAAGGGGCCGGCTTCCTGGGCTGCCGTGCACAAGCACTTACTAGAGAGCAGTGAGGGCCGTGTTTGCCTTCAGCGCGCTGGCCACTGCAGATGCTCCCTCGTCCCCAATGGCATTCTCCTGTAAACTGGACACAGAGCATGACCCTTCCAGGTACACGGGGCACCAGGAGCATCCTAGCAAGGACCTGCTGGGCTTGGACCTTCCAGATTTGACTACACACACCACAGACATACGCTCCCAGGGTCTCCCTGGGATAACTGCCCCTCCTGTACGGCCGTTACAGCCCATGGCCTCACAACTGACACACAGAGGGTTTGGGGGCTGCATGAGTCTGAACCGTCAGAGGCAAGCAGAAAAGGGACACGTGGAAAATAGGGAAAACAAGGACTTGGGACAAAAACAGGGTATGCTTTTCAAAGCCAACCAGAAAATTAAAGCCCTCGATTCCTGGGCTATTTGTACTACTCAGGGTTTTACATCTTCCCCCCTCTCCCAAATTGGAGGAAAATAGCCGGCCTGGAGCAGTAAATAATCGATTGAGTCTAGTTCATGTGGACCTTGGCATGTTTAAGGGAGCGGTTTCCATTCCTGAATTTAGCAAACATCTGAGAGTGTGTGTGCTGGGTGCTGTGCAGGCAGCAGGCACCAGGCACCGTTGCCCACTCAGTGGGGAGATGTGATTAAATGAGCAGTTACAACAGGTCAGGTGCAGGCTGCAGGAAAGACCATCAGTGTGGTCTCCGACCCCGGTGTGGTTACAGAAGGCTGCCCAGAAACAGGTCTAAACCAAAGCCCAGATGATGGGGGAGAGGGCCTGGCACATCTAAGGAACCCAGACAGATGGAGCCGCGCTCCTGGAGTAGTGAGACACGAGGCTGGGGAGGTGCAAAGGAAGCAGCTCTGAAGCGGCCTTGTAAGCCAGACTCGGGCTGTGCTTCACTCTGCAGGCGCTGGGCACCCAGGACAGGGACATTCACGTTCTGGAAAGGTCTCTGGCCAGCAGCGTGAGAGAGGACGGACTGGCGTGGAGGCTGCTACAAGATGCAAGTGAGTGGTGCCCATGGCCTGGGTGGTGGCAGTGGGGGTGGAGGGAAGCAGGTGGGTGGGAGGGGAAGGGCCAGGACTTGGAGATGAATGGGGACTGGGAGGTGAGAGCAGAGGCGATGTGTCCAGCTTGCTCGGTTGGTTGGTTCCATTTGTGAGATGGGGAACCAAGAAGCAGGCCTGTCGGGGAGAGAATGCCGGCGACTGCAGTACCTGTGAGACGCCCAAGGGGAGGTGTGCAGGGGCTCGGATGCAGGGGTCTGCAGCTCGGGGGAGGTCATTGGAGCCCTGGGAGAAGAGGAGAGCTCCCAGAAGAGAGACGTCATCCCAGGGAAGATGGCGTAGGACAGAACCCTGCGGAACCCCAGCACTGAGGAGTCAGACAGAGAAGCAGAGTGAGGAGGGCCAGCCGGAGAGGGGATGTCCTGTAAGCCGAAGGAGAAGGAACCGTGGTCAGGCGACAAGCAGGTGAGGCTCAAAAGATTAAACCGGGCATGGCCACGTGACCGGGCAATTCCACTCCCAGGTGTATCTACCCAAGAGGAATGAAAGCTCGTGTCCACACAGACACTAACGTCCGTAGCAGCATTAGTCCTGGCAGCCGAAAAGTACCCATTGACTGATGCATGGGTAAGTAAAATATGTATCCACACAGTGGCAACGGGTCAGCCGTATAAAAAAGTACTGATACAGGGTACGACGGGGACGAACCTCGAAAACATTCTAAGTGAAAGACGTCAGTCACAAAAGAACACGTATGATGCCATTTATATGAAATGTCCAGAATAGGAAAACCCACAGAGGCAGCAGATTAGTGGTTGTGAGGGTGGGGGAGGGGAGAATGGACAGTGAGTGCTAATGGGTACGGGGCTTCTTTTGGGGTGATGGAAATGTTCTAAAATTGATTGTGGTGATGGTTGCGTAACTGAATATACTAAAAACCAGTGAATTTTACACTTTAACTGGGTGGATTTATATCCCAATAAAGCTATTTATAAATATATATATACATATATATAACTATATATACACAAAATATACATATATTTTAAAAAGCATGTGAGGACTGAAATGTGCCCACTGGCCTTAGGAAAAAGGTGGCTGTGTGCCAAAGGCCACTTGTCTGAGCCCTGTGCCTGGCGGCACCAGGTTTCCAGATCCCCACTCCGCGTAGCCCCTGGGGACACCGTACTCACTCCAAGCTGGTCAGGCTCCTGTTGAGCTGTAGTGCTTGTCCCAGGGCCTTGGCAGCGCCAGCCTGGATGAAGTTCCACTGCAGGCTGGGCAGACACAGACGCACGTGACTGGGTGGCCCAGGCAGTGACAGAATTTCTGCCACCTCCTCAGGCTTGGTCCCCAGAGGGGCCACGTTCATGCTCTGGTTGGTGGTATCCACAGGGACAGGCTCAAGTAAGGACTCTTCAGATGGCCCGTCCTGAAGCATAGGACGCCCTGAGGCACAGCCGTGGGCACCTATCTCCTAACGCTTGTCTGTCCATGGAGCAGCCTCAGGACTCGGAACTGCTGGAGGCGGGCGGGCCTGGGCAGGCCCCTGAGGCCTTTGGGGGGTGCCCCACAGCCACACTGATCTACGCCTAATTGGTTCGGGTGTTGCCGTGCAGGTCTGCAGAAGGGGACGGGGTGGGGCAGGGGGGCCATGGACTCACTGAAGGGACGTGAGGGCACGGTTTTCTCCCACTGCCACCGCGATGGCCTGGGCACCCTGGTCATGGAGGAGGTTGGCTGTCAGGCTGGGAAGAAGGAACAGGAGCAAGTGAGTGGGGCCCGACCACGAAGCCAGGGAATCCAGACCACCCCCCTGCTCCCCAAGGACTGCGTCGTGCCTGCACCAGTGTCAGAGTTTTCGAGCTCACGTTTGTGGGGAACTTTTATCTGCCAGGCACGTGACCTGGACTGCTGTACTGAATTCTGGCAACAGCCCCATGGGGCTGTCCCAGGCTCAGCGCAGTGGGTTTGATGACAGGGAGCACAGCCGGGATGTGGTGGAACTGCCTGCAGGACACACCGCCCATGGCCCCACATCCACTCGTCAGAGCCCCTCCCACATGCTTGTCCACGCCACGAGGTGAGGCAAGCATGTTGCACCAGCTCATCCTCGTGTGATTTATACCATGAGAGTGGGGGCTTGCGTCAGAGTTGCCCCCCTACGCCGGGTCTCCTAGCTGACCTTCCCCCAGCCAGGCCCTTCTGCAGCCCTGTGGAATGGTGGCATGCTGAGGGCTCTGCCTGGCACGGCCACGGACATAACTAGCCTTGGAGTCACCCTCACCACCGCCACGTACTCCAGGTTCTCCAGGGTGCTGTTGGTGCAGAGCGCGTGGGCGAGCGCCCGGGCTCCCTCGGGGCTAATGGAGTTCTCTCGCAGGCTAAGGAAAGAGAGAAGACCCTGAGCTGCTGACCCGGCAGAGGTGGCCTCTGGCAGGAGACAAGCCCAGGTGTTTGGGCTGCTTGAAGCCCAAGAAACCTCAGGTGGGCCCTGGGCCTGAGCAGTCGGGGCTGAGTCGTGAGGGGCCTGTTCTAGCTGCCAGGTTCGATGGCTGGCCAGCCAAGCGTCCCCACTTTGGGACCATCAACTGTGCAGGGAAGTCCAGGAGGATGAGCACAGGAAGACAGGATTTCAGAGAGACTGACGAGCATGCAGGGGCACCTCAGGGGCTTGTGTCAAGGAAGAGAGCAGCAGAACGGGCCCACTGAGGGTTGCAGCTGTCCCCTGCCCCCCAAGAGAGCAGGAAGAGGGACAGGGTGCCAGGAAGCCTGCCTGGCCATAGATTTCTTCCTAACAGGCTTCCCAGCACCAAGGTCCCTTTAGACCGCTGGTCAAAGGGACACCCTGGTTGGAGAGGGAGGCCAAGACTTACTTGAGGCTGAGGAGGGTCCGGTTGGTGCACAGGGCCCCCATCAGTGCTGCCACTCCTGCGTCACTGATGGAATTACTCTGCAGGCTGCAGACAGAGGACAGGGCACCCTTGGTGGGGCTGTCCCAGGACCCAGAGGGAGCCACCCGGTCCAGGCACTGGGTTCAACAGGGAGTTGGGGGGGCCCCAGGGAGTTGCCAACCCACACTGCTCTCACCCCCTTTGCTCTCCCATGCCCCCACCTTCTAGCCCCTGCCAGGTCAGGGCAGGTGGGTTTAGCACGAGCCCTAAAGTTCAAACTCTGCCTTGATGTGGGTGGCTCCAAATGGCCTCATCATGGGGCATTGGGTCCCAGAAAGAGGGGTGCAGCAACGTCCCCAGTGTGGCAGCAGCACCAAGCTCCCCTACTCCCCACCAAGGCCACTGCCACCAACTTCCTCTTGAGCCACCTGTGCCACCTTCTAAAGGGCATTTGGAGCTTATCTTTCTGAAAACTCCAGAGCCAACCCCAGCTCCTGTTGTCCAGGGAAACGGAGTTGACAGGTGGGCGTGGGGCAGGAGAGACTCAGATAGGAATGTGGCCAGGTGGGTGTGGAGGTTCTGGCAGGGAAGCAGCCCCTTTCCAGGACTGCCAGCCCAGAATGTGCTACGTGGAGAACCCAGGGTGAATCGCCGCCCCCGCAGGGCGGTCAGACAGACTCACTCGAGGTTCTCCAGGCCCTGGTTCACCTTCAGGGCCTCGGCCAGGGCCTTGGTGCCTCCATTGCCAATGCTGTTACTGGAGAGCCTGTGAGAGATGGGACCCGGGTCAGCTGGTGTCCTGCAGCAGCCGGGCAGGGCTGGGCCTGGGGATCGGGACCCAGGGAAGCCTTCAGGGCAGGGCTGTGTCTAACGTCTCAAGGGTGCCCAGTGCAGTCTGTTCTGCCTGAGGCCTATTGGCCCATAGTCTCTGCAGGTAACCACCTGTTATCTACAAGAGATCAGGCAGCAAAGTCCTTGACTCTCTGGCAACGGCAGGGGGTGGGCAGGGTCAACACTTTAGTGAGAAGTGTTTGTGGTACTGTATGTGAAGATGGTCAGGAAATGCTGTTTTCTTCTGCAAGCTGGCAAAGCAGTAAATGTGAGCTTGAGAAGGTGGGGCTCACCCAGTCCTGGGAATCTGGCTCTCCAGTCCCCAGTCCAGTGCTTTGGAGTCCAAAGCCAGCTAACCTGCACCCACACCTCCATCTACCTACCCACCCACCCATTCATCCATCAGGCCATCCATTCATCCACTCATCTATTTACCCATTCATCCATCCACACATCCACCCACCTATCCACCCATCCATCCATCCATCCACTGACCCAGCCAGCCAGCCACCCACCTACCCACCCACCCATCTACCCATTCATTCACTCACCCATCCACCCACCCACCCATTTATCTACTGGCCCACCTAACCATCCATCTGTCTACCCACCCCCATTCATCCATTGGCCCACCTAACCATCCATCCACCCACCCACCCATCCACTGACCCAGCCAGCCAGCCACCCACCCATCCATCCACTCATCTACGCATCCATCCACCCACCCATTCATCCACTGGCCCACCTAACCATCCATCCACCCACCCACCCTCCCACGCATCCACTGATCCAGCC
>RJWJ010037812.1:0-15338 GCA_004363605.1 Indri indri
AAAAATATATATATAGAAAAAATCAGCCGGGCATGGTGGCGCATGCCTGTAGTCCCAGCTACTCGGGAGGCTGAGACAGTAGGATTGCTCGAGCCCAGGAGTTAGAGGTTGCTGTGAGCTAGGCTGACGCCACGGCACTCGCCCCAGGCAAGAGAGTGAGACTCTGTCTCAAAAAAAAAAAAAAGATGACCTTAGCACATACATATAAAAAAGAGGATAAAGTCTGGAAATTATATTATTAAGGCTCGCATGTTTCCTCTTAATTATTTTTTGTTTTCTAATTATAAAAGTAATAAAATTTCATGTTTTAAAAAACAATATAGAAGAATATAATGTGCAAAAATCTGCACTCCCAAACTTCTCAATGTGTTTCCTCC
Source organism: Indri indri (assembly GCA_004363605.1). Classification (NCBI taxonomy): domain Eukaryota; kingdom Metazoa; phylum Chordata; class Mammalia; order Primates; family Indriidae; genus Indri; species Indri indri. The sequence continues at coordinate 378 of RJWJ010037812.1, forward strand.
AAAGTTATTTCTCTCAACCATTTCTTTTGTATTCTTCTAGAAATATTCTATGAATATTCAAGTGTATGTGTTTGATAAGTTTGCGATTTGATTTTTTTTCTTAACATTATTATTATATTTTAGATACATTTCCTTATAGGTGTATACAGTTCTTTCTCATGCATTTAAATAGCCGCACAATATTCTTTTACTCTTGCACTATAATATATTGAACCCCAGTCCTCTATTAATGGACCTGTAGGCCAAATTTCTTATTTGTTGTTTTAAATGATGCTCCATGAACATTGTTTTACAGATGCTTGTACAAGTGTCTTTGTAGGATAAATTCATAGGTAGGCAGCATCAAAGGGTATGTGCATTTAAAGTTTTGGTGGATATTACCATTACCCACCAAATAGTTTATATTCCTACCAATAGTGTAGGTGAATGAGGCTAGCATTTTTGAAGGATTTATTTCCATGCTATGAGGTAAAGGCTACGTAATCTTTCTTGGAACATACAAATCACCCTCCTATCTTTGTGAAACCCTTATGTTTTGCTATGGCTGCCCTTAGGGAGTAGTTTTTAGATAATGTATTTATTCACAGTGGCTATTCTATTTTAACATCTTTAGTGTGAAAAATTGAAATTAATAGATTTTCAGTATATAATAAACTTGATTTTTTGTTTTGTTTCATTTTTGGTTTTTTGAGACAGGGTTGCACTCTGTTGCCCAGGCTAGAGTGCAGTGGTGTCACCATAGGTCACTGCAACCTCAAATTCCTGGGCTCAAGTGATCCACCTGCATCAGCCTCCCAAGTAGCTGGGACTACAGGCATACACCACCATGCCCAGCTAATTTTTTTTATATGTATATATTTTTAGTTGTCCAGCTAATTTCTTTCTATTTTTTTAGTAGAGACAGGGTCTTGCTCTTGCTCAGGCAGGTCTCGAACTCCTGAGCTCAAATGATCTGCCCGCCTCGGCCTCCCAGAGTGCTAGGATTACAGGCATGAGCCACCACGCCCGGCCAGTTCTTTTATTTTGTTAGATAATTTTTTTGAGTTAAATTTGCTATCATTTTAATGTTTCTGTTGAGCTATAGGTTCTCATAACATTTTTGGCATTTGTTTTTAATTTTTATGAAATATCCACTGGCATCATTTTAAAAATCAAATAGTTAAAAATTCATTAAGGAAAAGTCATAATTTCTGCCTCACCCTCCTTACCATGTCTGCTCTACTCCTCAATGTGCTCTCAGGAGGCAATTATTTTCAACCTTTTAGCTGTTTCTTTGGGAATTTAACCACATACTTCTAAATAATTTGCCTCGACTGCATTTGTTAATTTTTCTTTTTTCTTTTTTTTTTTGAGACAGAGTCTCACTCTGTTGCCCTGGTTAGAGTGCCATGGCGTCAGCCTAGCTCACAGCAACCTCAAACTCCTGGGCTCAAGCAATCCTTCTGGATCGGCCTTCCAAGTAGCTGGAACTACAGGCATGAGCCACCATGCTCAGCTAATTTTTCTATTTTTTGTAAAGATGGGATCTTGCTATGGCTGGTCATATGGCTCAGGCTGGTCTTGAATTCCTGGGCTCAAGCAATCCTCCCACCTTGGCCTCCCAAAGTGCTAGGATTACAGGCCTGAGCTACCAGGCCTGGCCACAATTTCTTAACTATTTTAATGTTGATATGATGAAATTTTTTTGCAAATACTGCATTTTTCAGTTTTAGGGGTATTTTCTTAGGAGTCTTGGAAATGGAAATACTCAAGTCGAAAATGGTATGAAAAATTTCAAAGCTATTGCTAAGTTGCTTTCTGAAAGAGTGAGGTTTTACACTCCTACCAGCTATATGTGTTACTATGTCACCAGCACTTTCACTTCAATAAATATATAATGAGCTTCTATTATGAGTCAGCTATGAGAGAAGTATCGTGATACACAAGATAACCTGCTAAAGACATTCTTACCCTCATAGAGTTTACAGTTCAGTGGGGAAGATGCACAGATAAATAATAATTTATAATATATTCTGTTATAATATATTCAGTTATAATATATTCTGATGCCTGCTATGAAAAGGAAAGATATAGAATGCTGTGGAAGCATATAGGAAAGGTAGCTAATATTAGCAGTACTTTTATACTGTGTTATAATTACCCTATATTAAAATTGTCCTTTTTAAACATCTGTGCTAATTGAGAGCAAACATATATTTTTAAAATTTTTATTTTATTATTAGTGTGTTCTATGGTATTTTTATTAAAAATAAAACTTCACTGAAACCATTTCTCTGACATAGAGAATCAAATTTTGTCAGTTATCTTAGTCTTATGTCTGGAATATCCTTCCAGCCTATGTGAAGCCTACCTGATTTATTCATATTGTATGTCTTTTTTTTTTTTTTTTTTTTTTTTTTTTTTTTTTTTTTTTTTTTTTTTTTTTTTTTTTTTTTTTTTTTTTTTTTTTTTTTTGAGACAGCGTCTTGCTCTGTCACCCTGGCTAGAGTACAGTGGTATCATCAGAGTTCACTGCAACCCCAAACTCCTGGGCTCAAGTAATGCTGCTGCCTCAGACTCCTGAGTAGCTGGGACTGCAGGCATGCACCATCAGGCCTGGCTAATTTTTCTATTTTTTGTAGTAATGCGGTCTCACTCTTGCTCAGGCTGTCTTGAACTCCTGACCCTAAGCAGTATGCCCTCCTCAGCCTCCCAGAGTGCTAGGATTACAGGTGTGAGCCACCACACCTGGCCCACAGTTTATCTTAAACTTACCTTTTTTAGTATAATTACCTACCATTCCCTACGAAGTTCCATTTTACCCACCTTTGGCACTTGCAAGGTTCCTTGACATTACTATTATCTGGTATGCTCCCCACCTTTGGCACTTGCAAGGTTCCTTAACATTACTGTTATCTGGTATGCTCTTTTTTACTTTTCTGCTTGCCAAAATCCAGAATCCGGCTTTTTTTTTTTCTTTCAAGGCAGGGTCTTGGTCTGTCCCATGCTAAAGTATAATCACATGATCATGGTTCACTGCTACCTCCAAGTCATCCTCCTGGTTCAGCCCCTGAGTAGTGGGGAGTACAGGTGTGCACCACTGTGTGTGGCTAATTTTTTTAATTTTTTGTAGAGATGGGGTCTCACTTTGTTGCCCAGGCTGGTCTCAAACTCCTGGCCTCAGCAATCCTCCCGCCTCAGCCTACCAAAGTGCTGGGATTATAGGCACGAGCCTCTGTGCCTGCCCAACAGAGTCCTTCAAAGCTAGACTCAGATGTCACCTCCTTTGTCAAGGTTTCCTGGACCCCTCAGAGAGCATTTATGTTTTGTACTCTTGGAATACCTTGTTCCTAATAGATTATAGCATGTGCCTGTGACACCTAGTTCTATAAACCACCTACCTTTTATCATTGTATCTATGTAAAAACTCATTTCATATTCCAGTTCTGACTTCAGAAGCACATCCTCCCACCAGAAGAGTGGCTGAGGCAAGGGAAGGAAAACTTCCTTTCTGCATTCCTATTCCAGAATCTTAGAGAGTCCAGATCTAGGAAGGCAGGGAAAGAGAAAGTCAGACGTACCTAGAAATTATACAGGAGATGGAGATTGTGGGTTTGAGGTCTGGCAGCAGCCTCTACAGGCAGTTCCCATTTGTAATTCAGAACTTGTTTCAAGTGGTCTATCTAGTTGCTTCTTTACCTTGCTTCCTGGCTCTGTGCTTATTAGTTGGAAAACCCTATGTAGGAAAAGTAGGAGATAACTAATCTGGATTCAAACAGGACAATAAATCAAGATTGGTTTTCATCTTTAAGTAAGTTGGAATAATTTTAGAGTTTCCCTCAAATTGTTGGCATGTGACACTCTAATTATTCAGGGACTTTCATTATCCTTTTGTGACTGTTCATCTAATGAGATTTTAATGTAAGCTGAAGGCTTTTAAGATTTGATTAGTGGAGCAGCCTCCTTTTGCTTTGGTTTTGAGGATTGATTTTGTTTTTTGTTGTGTCTCCAAAGCATTAAGTACCAAGAAGGTTAAGGGAGAATTCCAAGGTTGTTATAAAGACCAGCATTATTGAGCACACTGTTGTTCCATTGTTTGGTGATGACATCACTGGTTTCAGGGAATACTAATGGTTGGAAATAGCTTCTTCCAAATTTTAGGTGCTTATGACAATGAAAATACCTGATAGTTATTTGGAGTTTGTGGGGCTATGGATGCAAGCAGTGGCTGGCACATAAAAACAGCTGACTTTCTTCATGGGATGATATAGAAAGCCATAGCATATTCTTTGACTAGAATATAATATTTACCACAACAAATGCAGAAAGAAGTCTGATAGCAAAACACAAGTTGCTGAATACAGTACAGTGAAACAGTGGTTACAGAGCACCAGAGAATAAGACAGACCTAGGTTTCAGTCTTGGCTTACCACTTACTAGCTGTTAAACTTTAAGAAAGCTAGTTCAGGCCGGGCGCGGTGGCTCACGCCTGTAATCCTAGCACTCTGGGAGGCTGAGGCGGGCGGATCGTTCTGAGCTCAGGAGTTCGAGACCAGCCTGAGAAGAGCAAGACCCCGTCTCTACCAAAAAATAGAAATAAATTAATTGGACAGCTAAAAATATATATAGAAAAAATTAGCCAGGCATGGTGATGCATGCCTGTAGTCCCAGCTACTCAGGAGGCTGAGATAGTAGGATTGCTTGAGCCCAGGAGTTTGAGGTTGCTGTGAGCTAGGCTGACGCCACGGCACTTGCCCCAGGCAAGAGAGTGACACTCTGTCTCAAAAAAAAAAGAAGAAAAAGAAAGAAAGTTAGTTCAAATCTCTACTCCTCAGTTTTCTCAACTGAAAATAAAGATAATAATAGTTCCTAATTCTTTATTCATTCGGCAGATGTTTGCTGAGTGCCTACTATATTCTAGGCACCAAGGATACTGCAGTGACGGAAAAAACAGATAAAAATCTCTGCCCTCATTGGCTTTCATGAGGGAGGTTGACCATAAATAAGATGTGTGTTAAATATATAGATAGCAGTAAGTGCTGAGGAGAAAACAAAAATAGGGCAAGGGGAATATAAAGTGTCGAAGTGGAGAATAAGGTTGAAATATTAGATATTTTAACCCTGGGAAAGGATACTGTGAGGAATATGTGTGAATAATGCATGTTAAGCATTTGGCAGAATGCCTGGCACATATAAGGCCTCAGTAAGAATTAGCAGCTGTTATGATTATATATGTGATATAAAGAAAAAGGCAAGTCAGTTGAGATAACACTAACCAAAGTGAGTTGAAGATTATATCTAATGAAAAAAAGTTTGCCTGTGTACAGGCCCATATCCAGAGACTGCTTGACGTGTTTCATTCATTGTAAATGGAATCTCTTGAACTATGAACAATTTAATTTTCTGAGCTACTTACCAAAGCTTGTAGTTATGTCATCAGATGTGTTTTGTGTTTAGTTTTGTTTGTATGTTTTACTTTACTTTGAATATTAGCTGATCTCTCCCACTGTCTGGGGTTAATAGATGTAAATCAAGTGACTCATGGTGATATTGAATGACTCTTACATTTGGAGCCTTGTGTTTGGTCTTAAAACCATGACTGATGTACAAATTTAGGAAAATGAATTTGTATTCCACTTTAAATTTGTGAATCATGGATTACCTTCTAGGTTGTTGTATTTATCCCTTGAGTGTGTATCTGGCTCATCAAGACTTATATCTGAGTACTCAGATAAAAAGCACTATGAATTTAAAGCGGAAGACCTTTTGTTATTTTATAGAATAGAACACATTTAGAGTGACACTATTTAGTACTCAAAATAAGGTAAATAATGGCCTACTACTTTGTGTCTTTCAGTGTGTTGGCATGCATCAGCCCAGAAGCAGTGATCTCTGGATTAAACTACATGTCATTTGCTAATGTCGGCGTGAGCGGCTTAAGCCCCAATGGTGTGGATTTGAGCATGGAAGCAAATGCTATAGCTCTGAAATATTTAAATGAGCATCAACTGTCACAGTTGTCTCTCACTCGATCAAACCAAAACAACTGTGACTCATCTTTTAGCCTTCTACATATTAATACAGACAGAAGCACAGTGGGGCTTAGTTTAATTTCACCAAACAACATGTCATTTGCAACCAAAAAATATATGAAGAGATATGGACTCTTACAAAGCAGTGACAATAGTGAAGATGAGGAGGAGCCCTCCAACAATGCAGATAGCAAGAATGAACATTTACTGAATGAAAACCTTACATCCGTACCTGAACAACTTGGTTGTCAGAAAGAGCCTTCTGGGAATGCCTGTGAAATAATTAATTGTCATAACTATGAATCTGTGGGCACCCACACAGATGTGCCAGTATTGAGAAATATTACAAATGAAATCGTGCAGCCAAAAGCAACACAGCCATTGAATAAAAACCCAGCTTTCTTATTAAAAAACCGTAAACCAAGTCCTGTAGTGAACCTCCGAACTGGGAAAGCAGAGTTTACTCAACATCCCGAGAAGGAAAATGAAAGGGACGTTCCAATTTTTCCTGAAAATTTGCAACCTTCTGAAACTTTAAAGCAAATGAATAGCATGAATTCAGTAGGCACCTTCTTAGATATAAAGCGTCTCAGACAGTTGCCAAAATTATTTTAAACCTTTAACTCCCTGTCCTTCTGATATAAGGACAGGGTGTCTACTCAAGATACTTAGGGAAACCAGAGTCTTTTGGTGATTTTGGGATTCCTAATCATTCCAGGAGTCAGTCTCTTTCTTAGCAGCTGATTGCAAAGAGCTGAACAAATTACTTGATTGTCTATAAAGATGGCTGGCTAATGGGAGGGCTAAGTTCTTGTTGTTCAAATAGAGCTGTTCAGCATCACTGAAAATTTTAGGAAAAGCACACGAGATCAGTTATTTCAACAAATTTAGGAAAACATATACTATCCAACTTTGAATCTGTACTGCTATTTTATACTGTACATTTTAAGATGTCCGTTTTCCCAGCATGTTGCATCACTGCATCTACCTGTATCACAAAAGAACATGAAGTTATCATGACCCTGACTAAATTAGCAAAATCAACCCTTCTTGAGTTTAAGGGGAAAGTTATTTTTTTTTTTAAATAACTTAAGATGTTTTATATAAGGAGTATATTTCCTCTTAAGATGAATATTCTGGAAATACAAGTTTTGAAGTGTGGTGGGTTAATGTTAATGTAGCATCTTCAGTATATACCACTAGCTATCACAGAATAAGAAAATTACTGAGTGTGTTTTATAACCTTTGTGAGTTTTTCAAGTGTCTTAATATTTTTAATAGAACTTAATAAAAATGTCTAGATTGACTGTTTTTCTTTGTTCTCTGCTATAGTTCTCTTCCCCACTTTTTAAGAAACTTTTAGGTTCCCCAAAAGTTACCAAAATAATACAAAGAGTTCGAGTGTACCCTTCTCCCTGTGTCCCCTGATGATAACATCTTATGGTAATCATAGTAAATTATCAAAACCAAGTAACTGACATTGGCCAGGCAAAGTGGCTCATGTCTGTAATCTCAGGTACTCAAGAGGCTGATCCATTTCCAAACCAGCTGTGGTTTTCTGAGACAATAACCTGCTAAAACAATTTATAGTTAGCAAGCCCAAGTGTAGTAATATGGTGGCTCCCTATTCCCCACTGGGGCCGTGACCAAATAGTGCTTCCTTCCCTACATCATTACTCTCTGAAGTTAAAATTAAGACGTGAATGGCAATGGTGATGTCTTTCCCTGTGTTTCCAAGAGCATCTTTGGGGGCTTTAGTTATTTTAATAAATAGCATAAAAATCCACTTACACATTTTACTGGAGTAAATTTAAGTAATGGAATTGTTGATGCTACTTTTCAGAGTGTTCTGTTTAACTTTAGCCCTCAGTATTTCACCCAAAAGTGAGTGCGGGTACAATTTATAGAGACACTATTGAAAAAACAGTGTTAATGAATTAACTGATAATCTCATCAATTACCTTTATCACTGAGAGCCCTGCAATGTTTGTAACAAGAAGCTATTTGAACAATAAAAATAACCCGAGGCTTCTTAGGCAAAACCTAATTTGATCACTTTTTACCACACCCAAATGAAGGCCACATTTAATTAAGGATAAGATGTTCAGTTTTGGAGACACTGAATTTAGACTGCGTAGTGATTTGACAAAACACGTCTCTACTATGTGCCAAGAGGGACCATCACTGAAGCCTACTCTAGAAAGTTTTCTAAGAAGAGTGTTTTACTGTGGGATGTTATTTGGCAAATCAGTTGCTATGATAGCTTTTAGGCATCTTTTAAAAAGGCATATTTCTGATGGAGGGAACAACTTGTGTGAAAGCATGGAGCTATGAATATGTATAGCATTGGAGGAGAGGGTTTGGGGCAGGGAACCAAAGATAGCAAAGAGAAAATACACAAGTAGAAAAAGCATTGTATTAAGAGTCAGCAACAATTGGATTTCTGTTGTCACTCTGCCCCAAACTCTGTGACAACGGACAAGTCACGGGCTTTAATTTCCCCAGTTTCTGAGGTGAAGGGGTTATTCCCAAGTGTCTCTGATATGCTCTGATTGTATGAAATGGTGATGCTGAAATCGGGTGTGAGCAGTGGTTTGAAAGTCCAAAGGAAGGAAAGGCTTCCCGCAAGACAGTGTTGAAGATGGGCCTTGAAAGATTTTGAAGGATTTCCACAGGCTGAGAGCAGGAAAAGATTTACCTACTTTTTATAATGTTTAATATATTTCACAATTTAAAAGGAAAAAGGGAATACAGTTTTCCCCACCAAAATGTTGAGTAATATCTGTTCAAAGGGGTACCAATATGACTCTCCAACTCTGAATTACGCATTCCCTGTTTTTAAGGAGCTCAGGTCTGTGGAAGAAAAACATAAAACCCACAAAAAGGTGTTTTAGGAGGAAGCCTGGGCTGTGCTTCCTATCTCTTCCTCTCTGCACCCCAAACCGGAACTGTCTGGGTCACAGAGAACATCCTCGGAGGAAATCCTGCTTTCCCACTTCCTGGTGGGAGGCTGAACTCCAGGAAAAGGATGGATTTGAGGAGAGCTCTGTGTCCTGCCTGTTCACGGGAGGTCCTGGGGCCACAAGGAGGGGGAGGGGCTAATTAAAAACACAGTGGAAAAGATGACATCAGGTATCCAAGGGTGTCAGAGCTGCAGGGCCCTCAGCCCTCACTTGGTCCTTATACACATGTGGACACTGGGGCCCAAAGAAGAGATAGGACTTGCTCAAGTTCACACAGTGTAGTAAGCACAGAGCTGGGACTGGAACCTGGGACTCTAGCCTCCCAGACCATACTACCATATGCCAAATGGCATTTGAGTCAGAAAGTTACGTATTGAGCAATCAAACCCAGGGTCTCTGTTCCCAGGAAAGAAAAGGCAGTACGCACACAAACATACCTTCCAGCTTTCTTTCCTTTGCTCACATTGCTCCCTTTGTTTCTAAACTCTCCACAGGTTCTAAGCCCTGTGTACCCTTCGAACCCCAGCTTAAATGCTACGCCTCTGTATCCCCTCCCCATCCTGCAGGAAACTTTCCTGGAAACCTCTTGTGGAAGTGATACTTTCCTTCTTTGACATTCCTTAGCCCTTTCTCTGGTAATTTTCTTGTTCTCTTACAGAATTCATTACAACCAACTTATGTGTTGGTTTATGTGTACCCGTGGCTGGGAGCTTCTCAAGGGCAGGCACCATGCATGATCCTCTTGTCTACTAAGAGCCACATGGAAAAGATCTGCTGAATGTCCCGCCAGTCAGGGGCCTTGTACTAGACTCTGGGGGGCATACCAAAGAGAAGGCCCTGTTAGGCCCTGCCATTGTCGATACGCATTTATGTGTGCACAGACACGTGCAGAGTCGTATCCATCCAACATCGGAGTCCTACTCAGTATCGCGTCTAGACCTCATAGTAGCCCTTCCAGACAAACAGAAGCACACATGCAGATTGACACGCAGCACTCAGATGTACTCACAGAGAACTGGGACAAAAGCAGATGAAAAGCCCTGCAAGTGACAAAGTCCTGGTTCAGGACAGTGAAATGAGGATGAGATTGAGGGAAGGTAAGATCTTTTTGAAGATCAGAAACTTCCTGCTACAGGACCAATACTGTTTGCTGGCTACTTCGCAGATAACTGGGGTCATAGGGAAAGCACTAATACATATATTGCCTCATCGAATCGTAACAACTTGGTGAAGTAATAATAGTTAACCTTTACTAAACACACCTGCTATGGTCCAAGTCTGTTACACTTGTTAACTTATTTCTTACCACTGTATGAGGTAGGTACTATTGTAATCCCCCATTGTACAGAGTAGAAAATAGGAGCAGAGAGGTTAAGTAACTTGCCTCAAGTTCCCACAGCCAATGTGAGGATTCAAATCCTAGCAGTCTGGCTGTGGAACCCATGTTCTTAACCTGAACATCAGGTGGGAATTATCCCTGTGAGGAAATGGAGACCCGTGTGTAAAGTAATGTGCCCGAAGTCACACAGGTGAAGTAAGTGGTGAAGTCAGGATTTGAACTCAGGTCTGTCTGGCTTCAGAGCCCAAATTCCCTCTTTCTTCTTCTTCTCCTTCTCCCTCGGGAGCAGAGGGTTAAAGTAAGCATGTGCTTCAATTCCCTAAAACCCGTGTTCCTACCTTGATAAGGTGATACCAGGTCTGAGACTTGGGTTAGAAGGGAGTGGATTCATGTACCATAGCTGGGTCACTGCTGATGTTTGACTTGCTCCAAACCTCCAAAACCACCCTAGAGGGGCCCACGCTGTGACTCTCCAAGCCCCCTGCTTGCCCTCCCTTCTCCACCCAGCACAAGGACTATCTGTGGAGATAGGGAGAGTCAGAGTCAGTCTACCCAACCCCCACCCCGGTCCAGGCCTGCATTTCCTGGGCCACCCCAGGAAGGGGCTGAGACTCACAGCTTATGTAATCATGGAACCCTTTATCTCCTCACAAGGGCCATACAGGATGCACTTTCACATTTCTCTGGGGCTGGTTTCTAGGACCAGGAGGGCTAGCCAGTTCCGCTTCCTCCAAGTTCATGGCCCAGGTTCCTGCTGGGTGGTTTCCCTCTACCTCGACTTCTTTCTCCAGCTCTGTCTCTGTCCCTCTCAATTTTTCAGCATACATTTGCAGTGCTCCTACTCTTCCTCTGTGATATGCTCGGGCATAGACAAACCACAGACATGGTCCTTGTCTTTGAGGGTCTTTGTGGGGTACACAGACACCCAGATAAGTGTGGTCGGCACCATGTTAGGGGGATGTTTAAGGCACAAAGGAGAAGGAGCCAGAGGAAAGTGCTTCTGCTCTGCTGGAAGTCTCGGGGCAGCCAAACCCCTTGGCTCCCTCTGCCTGGAGGAGGTTCACTTGGTGTTCACCCTTCCCCGTCCTCCTGCCACCCAGTTAAGTAGGGCCCAATTCCCCAAGGGCCTAGGGAAGCAAGATAATAGTGGGAATAGCCTGGGAGAAGCAAAATGCCCACCCATGTGCTGCCAAAGGCCTGAGCTTATGTACATGATTTCATTCGATTCCTTTCCATTTTCCTAAGCCTGTAGTAGGCACACGCCTCGGTTCCCTGAGGGCAGCTCAGATGGGCTCTTAAGTCCTCCAGCAGCCATCGCAGGGCCCAGCGCTACTGTTTAAAAGGTGTTTGTTTAAAGTGAACAAAGAAGCAGGGGCTATGCCCACTGCAGCTATTAGGACACTGAGTTCGAGAGTGTGATTGATGGCCCTCCCCAGCAGCTTTTAGTAATAGAGCTGGGAAAGAACCTGGATTTCTTAACCTCCTGCAGGGCATGCTATCCAAGAAAGGGTAGTGTGTCTTTTTCATCTCTGTCACCCATGCACCTAGGATATTGTCTGGCACAAACTAGGCACTTAGTAAATGTGGAATGACATGAATGAGTGAGCGAAGCTGGGTGAGTGTATGTTTTGCATACTCCTGTCCTAACATTCTCATCTCAGCTACCGGAAAGCCCCTTTGTTTTTTAATTATTTTTTAATTATTATTATTTTTCTTTCTCTTTCTTTTTCCTTTTTACTCTTTTTCTGTGAGTGTGTATATGTGTGTGTACATATCTGAAACCCACGACCGCAGCAGCCTCGGAAAGCCCCTTTGTATAACGTGAGCCACAATCTCGCTGAGCTTCTCCCTGTCCTCACATGTGCCCTCCACTTCCCACCACTGGGCCTTTGCACTTGCTGTTGCCCTTTCCTGCCATCTGCCCCTGTTATTCACAGTCCAAAGCAGGTGCTCCACTTTTATAAAGTTCTTTCTGATCCTTCCCAGCCAGGATAACCACAGCATACACACATACACACACACACACACACACACACACACACACAGCCTCTCCTGGGTTCCCAAAGCACTTTGTACACCCTTCTCTAGTAGAGCTTCACTTTGTACACCCTTCTCTAGTAGAGCTTAAGAGTGTTAAGCTGCACTGTAATTCTTTGCTTCTGTCTCTGTCTCCTTCATCTTAGTATCCCTAGGCCTGAATACAGAGCCAGCTGTGGAGTAGAAGGTCATAATAAAAAATAACACCTTCTTTATTAAATGTGGCTAGGCACTGTTCAAAGCCCTTTATATATGTCTTGCAATCTTTCCAACAACTTTGTGAATCATGTGTTATTTTTACCTTTATTTTAGAGCTGAGGAACCAGAGGCACAGAGGAGCAATGTGACTTTCTCAGCATCATCAGCTACGAAGTAGCTAAGGAGGAACTCTAGCCCCTGGCGGCCCGACAATCAAACACATGCTCTTAATCAGCTATTAATTAGGCTCTGTCCTGTGGAATGGGGTCTGGGCTGGGCAGAAGAGAGGGCCTCCTGCCGCAGCTTTTCCTCCTGACTCAGAGCTTCTGACAGGGTCCAATAGGCCTAATTCCCTGCCTCCATTTTACTAAGCCCATGCAGCTCCTGAATGGTGACTTTCAAAACTTTCCCCTTCCTTTTCCACCCCATTCTTCATTGTCGCTTCTCCCCCATCCCATATAGCTGACAGACCAGCTTATGACCCTCTAACAGGTCCAACCTATGAGGAATGTAACAAGGGAATCGGGACATCTTGTTTCTGTGGGGCACCTGTGCCCTGGAGTTCTCATCGAGAGCTTAGCAGAGACCAAACAAGGAAGGAGGAAAAGATAACAGATGGATAAGAGACAAAAGGGAGAGAGAGAGATCCTGTGGTTGTCCCACCCCATCTCTATGACAGATAGGGAACCTGAGGGTCAGAGGAAGAACTGACCCTACTTCCTGGCAGATGTCTCTGTCACTTTTCCAAACACCATCAATTCAGTTCCTCTGTCTTATCCCCAGATCTTTCCTCGTGTCCCCTAGGCCTGGCCCTGAGCAGCATGAGTTACACTGTCACGGAGGGTTCCAGAATGTGCTAATCAGGACAGCGATAGGTGAGAGGAGGAGATATCAGTGCAGGTAGGGCAGGATTGATCAGAGAAGGTTTCCTGGATGAGATAGGATTGAAAGAGTGCCACAAAGAATGTTTGCAGTCAACTTTATTGAGGCAAGATTTACGTACTTTAACATGTACCCATTTTAGTGTACAGTTCATTGCGTTTTGACAAACGCTTATACTCGTATAACCACCACCGCACTCAAGATACAGAACATCTCCTCTACCCAGCCTCTTGTGTCATGTGTCACCCCTTCTACCATCACCCTTGATCTGAACTCTGCCATTACAGATTGGCTTTGCCTTTTCTAGAGTCTCATCTAAATGGAACTATACACTATATACTCTTTTGTGTTTGGCCTCTCTTACTGAGCATAATGTTTTTAACATTTTTTTTATATTCTTGAATGTATGAGTAATTCATTTCTTTTTTATTGCTGAGTAGTATTCTATTGCATGAATGTACTACAATTTGTTTATCCATTCACCTGTTGATGGACATTTGAATTGTTTCTAGTTTTTTGCTATTACAAATAAAGCTGCTATGAATATTTATGTACAAGTGTTCTTGTGGATATATAATTTTCAATTCTCTCAGGAAGTGTATGTTTATAAACTGCAAATTTATAAGGAACTGCCAAAGAGTTCTCCAAAGTGGTTGAGTAATTTTTGCATTCCCTTCAACAATGTAGGAGAATTCCAGTTGCTCCACATCCTCACAAAGACTTGGTATTGTCAGTTGTTTAAATTTTAACCTTTTTAGTGGATATGCCATGGTATCTCATTTAAGTTTTAATTTGCATTTCTCTAATGCAAATTTGAGCATCTTTTCATGAGATTTTTGGCTATCTGGGGGTTTTTTTGTTGTTGTTTGTTTGCTTTGTTTTGTTTTTGAGTCAGAGTCTTGCTATCTCCTGGGCTAGAGTGCAGTGGCATCATCTTAGTTCATTGCAACCTCAAACTCCTGGGCTCAAGTGATCCTCCTGCCTCAGCCTCCCAAGTAGCTGGGACTACAGGCATATATCACCATGCCCAGCTAATTTTTCTATTTTTTGTAGAGACAATGTCTCACTCTTGCTCAGGCTGGTCTTGAACTCCTGGCCTCGAGCGATCCTCCTGCCTCGGCCTCCCAAAGTGTTAGGATTACAGGCGTGAGCCACCACACCCACCCTTATCTGTTTATCTTCTTTAGTGTCACAAAAGATTTAAACCAGGACATACCACAATACCATCCAAAGTGTTCAAGATTTTAAAGTAGTTCTCCCAAAGTAACAAATAGTTCATTATAGCCAGCAGGAATGGAGCCGAGCTGACTTGGATGCATACCACCTGAGTGACTTTGGGTGAGACGAGACCGTTTCCTCGTTTCTAAAGTGGAGATCACACTAGCGGCTCGGCAGGGTTATCGTGGAGGACCAATGACAGAATGAACGGAGGCAGAAGTAGGGGACAGTGCAGGCACACGCAGCAGGTGCTCAGCACATACACTTCTTCACAGGGGCCCAGGGGTGCAGGGGTCCTGCCCACATTATTAGT
>RJWJ010037813.1:0-15319 GCA_004363605.1 Indri indri
ACTGAGTCAGGAAACTGAGGGACTGTGATGCTTGAAACATGGGAAACCCACAAGGTGGCTCCACCTTCATCTAACTTTGACCCTGAGGCCACTTTCCAGTTTCTTCATTATAGTAGCACAGGGAGAAAACAGAAAGAAGTGGTCTTCCTAGTCGGAGGAGGCATCAAGTTGGAGTTCAAAGTTGCCAGAAAACCTAGAAATTGTAGAGCAAAATCCTTAAGCAAAAGGACCCAAAGCTTGACATTTGGGGAAAACACTAAGTATTTGTGTTTAACCCATGTCTGAACATTAAAGAGGAGAGGTGGCGCCAGGCTCAACAAAGTGATTAAAGTTAGTTATAATAGACCCCAGCTGGGCCATTCACAGCAGTATTGGTTCCTATAGGCCTCATTTGGACTTTATGGAAGGTTGTCAAGGGGTCATTTAGCAGGGTTTTCTCCCAGGGAAAGTGTCCTCAGCCTAAAGAAGAGCATCGCTGATGGAAGTAGGCTTCAGCTGGAGGAGTCAAATATAAGCTCTTTAGTTAACAGCCCCACTCAGTTTTTAACCAATAGCCACCATCCATGGCCAGCCAAGTGAATGGGTTGTCTTGGATATATATCAGCCTAGCAGACTTTTTAAATGACTGCAGCCTCAGCTACCATCTGACTATAACTGCTGAGCTACCCCAAACATAAATAGTGCAGACAAGCCTTTCCCAAATTCCTGACCTATAAAATCATGAGCAAAATAAAATTGTTTTTTAATCCCTGATTTTCTGGTAATATTTTTATATGCCAAGAGTAATTAGAACAAGAGAGCTGTGATCATTTGGACTATTCAGGAAATATTTGCTCCCAATTGGTGTTGACTTTAGTCATATGATTTGCTTTGATCAAAGAGAATATTTTAAATGGGCTTGCACATTGAACTTTGCCCTCTTGCACTTCTGATGCTGTAATGAGAAGGTGGTTGTACCCTTTAGATCAGGCCACAGAACGGACACATTAGTAACAGAACTGAGCTCAACTAACCCCAAGAAGCCAGGCCCAGGAAGACATACAGCCTGTTAACAAGTCTACCTATCGGAGCCAAGACTGCAGACATTAAGCACAAATTCTTCTTGGTTTATTCCAATGAGATTCTGTGATTGTTATGCAGAATTTTTGAAGCAATTGTTGACTGACAACAGAAGCTTATTCTGAGAACAACACCTGTGTATTGTTTGGGGTGGAACTGAAGATCAGATGGGAAAAACTACCGTTCAGTTAAGGTAATAAAGAAGTGGTTGACTAAAAGTATGAGATTTGAGGAGGTTTCTAAATGAGTCGTAACTGCCTCTAAAAATATTATACTTTCTTCTTTGAAACAGGGAAAAAAAGCAGTAGTTCCAGAAAGTGAGACAGCTATGAAAGAAGGCTCGGTTTCTTGGTTAAAGATTATACAGTACGCATGGTCACAAGACAGTGTTATCATACATTTTAAACTTACCCAGTGAAGATTTTAAAATATGCAGAAAACAATATAGACTGAGGACTAAAGCTGGTGATCTCATCGACATGCCTCTAGGGGTTTCTAGCTATCTCATCTTTCCACAGGAAAAGGATATAGTGGTTGTAGCTCACACACATGGAGCATGATTTGGACCCTCCAATCTCCCTGTTATCTTAATTAAGCCACCAAGAAGACAAGAAACTCGACTCTCTCCCCTTCTTTTGTAAAGTCAGGGTGAAGACTAGCCAGCTGTGTCCTGCAATAATTGGAAACATTTTTGTTATAATCATCTAGCACTATTTTTAATTTTCACCATTACACATACATAACTCTACTAATAAGGTGTTCACTATAATTAACAGATTATATTTTTGCTTTTTGAAAGGGAGACTTGGTTTTAAGAGTAGTTGTTCTGAGAGAGCTAATTTTATACTTCCAAACTTCTTAAATGTGAAAGATGATTTGGATGACCCATTATAAATGTTAGTGTTCAACTATGAAATGCTTTCATTTGCGAGAGCCCATACAGAGCTGCCTGCTCACTAATCAAAACTCAGTTGTACTGCCTATGTTGATTGTCTGATGTTGCATATTAACTTCTATAGTAACACTACACAAATAGTATGCTTATACTTTAGGGCATTTTATACAAGGGGCTACAAGAAGGTTGATTAGATTTTGTTAAATTAAGTAGAACTTACCTAACAGGACTTGGTCTACTCCAAAATTTCCTATTACCCAGCTTCCTTTTATCCTCATTTATGGACCTAATTATCAGAAAAAACATATATGTAAGAAATTTAGTGCAGCTTAACCTCAAATTCGGTCTTATATTCTAGGTGCCTTAAATTATAATTGGATCAATATGGAAAAGCCACAGGAAAAAAGAAGAGAGATGGCCCTATGATGACAGTGAAGATGGTTTCAGTGTGTGTTAATATTTATTAATTTGAAAACTTGGGATCATTTAATTAAGTCACCTTATCTTTTGCCTTAAATTCTTAAAAAGACAACCATATTAATCCAGCCAAATAATTACTTCAGAATTTTAAAAGTCTATTGATTTTTTTTCTTCTAAAAATCTCTTCAATAAGATCTATCCCTGGAGAATCCTATAAAAGGGCAAAAGATGTCTTTGCTGCCTTGGCTCTTTCAGACACTTGGCAATTTAATGACTCATTGTACTTATAAATGTTCCTGATTAAGCCCTTTTATTTTTATTTTGCAATTCAATTTATATCATTACATTGCACACAACATTTTCTCATTTCTCTTACTTGATTCACTCACCATTAAGTGTCCACTTGTGCAACTGATGGTCTCTTATAAACATCGAGCATGCTTTTCTTACTTGACCTTTGATAATCTTCAGTAGTAGATCTATTCTTGCAAGTGGACAGAATGATGTGATTTTTTTGCATGTAATATATCTTTAATATGGTGTCTGAAATCATTTAACTTAAAATCAAACTTCAGTTGCAGATGAGCTGATATTGAGAAATAAGTATTACTAAAGGGTGATACTAAAAATTAATAACATCCCTTGAATTCAGTTTTGTTTGGATCATGTAGAATACTGTAACGTTGAAGTGGCTATTTGCTTACTGGAGTATTAGCAAGTTTCTCAAAGCATAGCTTGTTAGTTCAGATCAGAAGACGTACAAATGGGTGTTCAAATATATTGTTATCTTGAAGTACAAGTTGCAATACATATGAAATTACAATATAAGTTACCAGACCGAAATATAATTTCCCAAAAGATAGCTATGAGACCTGGCTCTAGGACCAGTTGATTCACCAATAGGTGAACCACGTTACTTATCTGGTAAAATAAAATAATCAAAGAAATTTCACAAAGGAGTTTTCTTTGGTAAGGGTTTTGGCCTCCCCTTTGAATTGAGTTATGACTCCTACATGGAAAATCTAGAGAACAAGGAGGTTTCAGTGGCAGAGCCAAGGAATATTATTGTCATAAGATAGGTTTGCACTTTGAGAGTTTTCAGACATGAGTTGCACAAATATTTCCCAGGAATGAGAGTCTCACATAACTGGGGACCAGAAGGAAGCTGGAGGTGGGATTCCTGATACCCAGAGGCTTAGGAAGGAATCACAGATAACTATCTACCTCAAGAAACTTCAGAAGAGAAAGACTCAGCAAAAATTCCTCCTCAAGCCCTACAGAGAATTCTCCTTAACCATCTGCCAGGCCCAAGAAGCTAGAAAGGATCCAAAAATAACTATTACCCAACTACTTTCCCTCCCCTTCCTTCCTCTACCCTGAATCCAGTGGCAGGCAGAATTGACGCTAGCTGTGGAGGAAACTGAAACAACTTACATTACAAAATTCCCACAATTACACTATTAGGAAAATTTTATTTTAATAAATGTCAGGGCGTGGACTTAACTGGAGCATCAAACCAAATAAACAATATTAATTTGATGTTCATAAATACTTTGATTCAAGAAGTACTGATTATTAGTTTTTGAGGAACACTGTGTCTTCTTACGCGTTTGTTTGTCCCCTGATGCCTCGCATGGGACCTGATGAAATATATCACCTTTAAGTGTTTGGTAACTGATTCACCTGTGTAGGCAACATATTGGTTTTGAATACAAGTGTTCAAACTAATAAAAGTTAACATTTCTGGTTTCGATATATGCTATGAGAGTAGTTATTATTATCTCCAATATAAAAAAAAAAAGGACATCGAGGTTCAGAGACTTTAGTTTCCCCAAATCACACTGTTGGCAGAGATCGAGGTGGACATTGGTCTGATTGTGATTGACTTCAAATGCTACACTCTTTCCACTACACTTTATGAGCCAGATTGATTCCATAACAAACCTACATTTGTCTTAATGAGTTAAAACAAAATCAAACTATTACTATACCATCCAAATGGGCCACCTTACAAAATCACTGATGAAACACAAAACCAAACACCAATATCTCTCGAAGCTTACCAATTTGATTGGCTTCAAACAAAAATTCTAAGTTTCAGCTTGTGTAGTTTGTTACAAAAGCAGGAGAATTCAGAAACTAATTTTTCTTAAAATATTATACCAGCATCCATTCATTCATACCTGCATTCATTGATTCATCAAGCATTCGTTAGGCCAACAGATTATGCTCTAGAGATTCAGCTATGAACAAGATAAAATCTCTATTCTCATTTAATTTACATTTTTATGGGAGGTGCAGACAATAATCACAATAATCAGAAACAAACGACCAAGCAAATAAGAGGTCTAGGTGGAATTCAACTTACTAAATAAAAGCCTTCCATTTAATAGACCTTTTCTAAAACAGAAAATCACATTTAAATCTGTTTTAAAGCAGTTGTTTATGTAAAGGTTAAAACGCAAGTGCTGGTTCCTTGGTTAAATACATTTCATCTGACTAAAAATACTAAAAGGTAGTGCTTTCATATTATTGATAGATATAAAAATACCCTTTAATATCCTTAGTAGCAATATCTTAAAACACCACAAGATGGTGACATTACTCTATAAACACAAATCTTTGGCTCAACTGGTATAAACATTCTTCAATTTTCCAAAGAAAAAAGGAAGGTTTGTTTTTACTGTTCTGAAAGCAAACTTGGAATTTCAAGAGTAACTGTTGCAATCACATTAAATAGTGATTTTCCAACTTATGGCTTTAACAACCCTATGACTTATTTTAAAACAACTATAAATGAATTAGCCAGAGATTGGTAAACTTAAAATTCATGATCCAATATTATGATGGCTTATCTGTTACATTCACACATAACATTTTTTCTTAGGTAGTTTTGATCATTTTTTGGACTTCCTTTAACTATCCTTAATAACAAATTGTGAAATGGCTGATTATATGTCAAAGTAACAAAATATCTTCATATCAAAAAAGATTACATTGATGGTTTCTATCTATGTTAAATAGATCACTTATTTTAGGATATTTAAGAATACCAACAGCTAAGAATTCCAAGTAGCAAAACATTCCAAAATAATCATATATGTCTTCCTTATACACTGGGTTTTGGCTTTTGTCTATTTATTGGATTATTTGTTGTCTACTCCATATCCTATTCACTTTTATTGTCTCCTCTGAGTCATAGACAAATCTTTTTCCAGTGTGGTCCTAGGTCAAAATCTGACAATGGGAGGCTGTCACTTGAGATCCGAGGGGAAGGAGACAGAAACCCTTATTTTCTGATGACAGTTGCAAGCAGGGGAAATTAGCAAGCAACAGATGCAAGACTTGCAGTGACATCCCAACAAATTTCTGTAAGCCATCCATCTCAGTGCTGCAGGTACCTGGGATTAGCAGGTTTTCCGGAGATTATTCAAACTGATAACATTTTGTGCAGGAGCTACCGCAAATTTTGCATTTGATAGATGTAGGCAGATTAGATCATTGACTGCAGTGTAACTTTTGCAACCTCCAGCAGCACTTTTTCTGAGCTTTTCTCACCAGTTCATTTCAATGGATGTGTAAACCTCTAATTCCCTGTATTAAAACTAACACTTCTTAGAATATGTTAGAGTGGCTTCTACTTTCTGGACTTCACCCAGACTGACATACTCCTATAAATTCTAAAACAACAAAATGAGAAGAAACCTGCGAAACTGTGTGTCTATATTTAAATAGCTAAACTGAAGTGCATGAGGTGATATAATGACCTCAGAAGTATAGTTATTAAAATAATCACACAGCTAACCCTCCTGTTAAGAAATGCAACCAACAGACACACGCCAGTCAGAGATCCATAGTTAAACTGTGAATTCCTGCTGGCAAATTCTGCAAGAAAGCTTTTCCTGATAAGTAATGGTCCTTAGACTCTTATTATGCTTGTTTCCCAGGAGCAGCTGCCCAGAGCATTTTTAAATGCATCTTTTACTGTTTGGATATCAGAAGGAGTTGTAACTTTCAGGACTGCAAGTTTGTCTGTAAGAAATTGCATTTTCTAGCTATCTGATGCTGAAATACAAAAATGCAACTAAAGTTTTATATTGTTTGGTATCCAGAAACTTAGATATACTGTCTAATTATAATAATTATATTTAGAGTCTACATACAAAGGCAAATTGATTTTGAATATTGACTGTATTGTTTTCGTACAATCTTTTATAACTCTGGTTTTTTTCTTTCCTTTCTTTCTTCCTTTCTGTTTTCATTTGTTTGTTTTGGTTTTGTTTGTTGCTTGGTTGGTTTTTTGGTTAGTGTTCTTTCACTGGCTAGTACATTCAGTACAATGATGGATGGAAATGATGTATTCTTTATTCATTGATTATGTCAGAAATAAAACTATCAATCTATCTCCATTGGATATGAGGTTGGCAATAGTTTTCACACTATGCGAAAATATACTTTATATTAAGAAAGTTTCTCTGTGTTCCTAGCACGAAAAAACTCTGAGCTCCCAAAGTAAACTCAACTTTCTCATTGATATATTATGCTTTTATATATTGCATGATTGGGTTTTTAAATATTTTATGCAGGATATTTGCATTTGTACTTTTAAGTAAAGTTGGCCTGTAATGTTCCCTTCTTGGAAAGTACTTGTCATTGTATTAAAGTCATGCTGCCCTCATTAATGAGTTAAAAGCTTTCCTCCTTTTTCTATTGTATGAAAGTTCTGTTTAAGTTTGTCATTTTTCAGTTATGTGTTCAGTGGAAATCACAGAAAAAGTCTTGAAGTTTTTGAATTTGAAGATCTCGAATTAAGGTTTCATTTTTTTGTCATAGTTTTTACATGTTTGAAATATTCTCATCTCTTCTTTTATTTATTTTTTTGCTTTATTCCTTTTTTTTTTATTTCAAAGTATTATGGGAATACAAATGTTTTGGTTACATGAATTGTTTTTGTGCCATTTGAGTCAAAGTTATAGGTGTGCCCATCACAAGATGGTGTGCCCTGTACCTGCTAGCTGTGAATTTACCCGTCCCCCAGTCTCTCCTCCCACCTGCTTGCTTTCTGCTGAATTTTACTACCATATGTGCATATGGGTGTTGATCGATTTTTAGTTCCAATTTAATAGTGAGTACATGTGGTGATTGTTTTTCCATTCTTACGATACTTTGCTTAGAAGAATGGTCATCTCTTCTTATTGCTGTTTTGGTAAGTTCTGTATTTAAATAAATGTGTCCATTTTGTCTAAATTTTCAAATGTACTAATTATTATTAAATTCACTCCTTTTCTAGCAATCTATCCTTAACCATTAGAGGGGAAATCTTATAAAGTTATGAATGGCATTATTCTAAGGAACCCTCTTGTCACTGTAATGTTTGTTATCACCATATTTCTCTTTTATTTGCACTAACTTGTCTGGCATAGAATTTTGAGATACAAAGACTAAATTGACACAATTTTCTGAACATGTTGGAAATATGCTTAATAAAGCAACCCTAAATATACTCAGACTGACTCTTGAAGTTAAAAATTTCCTTTGTATGAATTAACAAAATAATCAGAATCACTCATAATAGTATATGTGTAAGAATATTTATTGACATTATTTTAATGAAATTTTCTAAACATAGTAAAGCTTAAACTGCCATAATATTCATATTAACAACCAAAATCTAGAAGAATATTTAGTGATATGTAAAAATTTCACAATAATTTATTGCTATGGTGTGAAAGTGTCCTCTAAAACGTATATGTTGAAATTCAGTCGGCAAGGTGCTGGCATTAACAGGCAGGGCCTCTAGAACATAGCTAAGTAATGAAAGGACAGTCCTCGCAGATGGGAATATGAACCTCATAAAAGAATGTGAGGGGTGAGTTTTCTCTCTTTTGCTCTTCTGCCATATGAGGACACGGTGTTCATGAGCTTTTGCTCTTCCTGGCCCTTCCGCCATATGAGGACACCTAGATGTTGCTATCTATGAAAAAAATGGCCTTTATCAGACTCTGAACCTGCTGGCACCTCGATCTTGGTCTTCTCAGACTCTAGAACTATAAGAAATAAATTTCTGTTGTAATTTATAAACAATCTTGGCAATGAACTAAGCAAATGAACTAAGTAAATAAAATAGCAGATTAAATATTCAAGGCGTTCGAAGTCACCAAAAAAGCCTTCACCTTAAAGACACTTTAAGTTGTTGCAACAGTGTCCTCATACTCTGTGTTGCAATCTGCTCCAAATTTTATGGAAAATATTCATGTCTGACAGAACTGTAAAAGAAACTTCTTTTTTCTTCACCACAAATTCCATTATCTTATAAGATATGCAATGCCATTCTTTTTGGATACGTGGAAAGAAAAAAAAAATGTGTCCTTTTGGCTCTCACTAGCTCCTTTCCATATATATATATCAGCTCCTGAACTACTGTAGCCCAATCCTTCTCCAATCCATTCTCCTCATTGCCATCAAGTAATTTTCCATACTGTAATTCTTATTAACACTACTTTTTTAAAAGCCATTCAATTGCCTAGTGGATCAATGTCAAGCACTTTTTCACAGCACCCACAGGCTTCCATACATTTATCCCAGCCTTTCTCTTCAACCTCATTGCTCATGGATACCCTTTGGAAACTTCTATTTCAGACACATCAAAGTACTCACATTGCTCAAATTTGTAAACCTATTTCATAACTTCCTACTTTGGTAAATTTTGTTCTTTCTGCCTGGAGGTTATAAATGCATCTTTTAAAACTTAGTTCAAAAGTGTCCCCTGGAAATCCCAGAAAGAGTTAATTAACTTTCTCCATTGTCACATGCTATAATTTGCATAAGAAATGTTTAACACTTACAATGCTTTCTACACAAAAATTATTGTATATCTGTCTGCTCTATTAGACTATGATTGTCTTAAAAATAGAGAAGTTATTCTCATAGATTAAAATTTTGAAATAACTGCTTTCGAATTTTTTTAAAAATGCTAATTTTTGACCATATTATTAGAAGCAAAAGAGAATGTTTCAAATTGTAGAAATGATACATTCAGTGGCTCAACATGAGTGAGTGCTATTCACTGGTGATATAAACATAAATAAAGTTCCTTCCAGTATTGCACAATACAGTACGTAGAATGGCATCAAATCATATATGTATGTAACTCATGAGAATATATACAGTCTTTAGATTCTAGCATCTATGTAAATTATAACTTTACTGTATCTTCAAACAATAATAAAACATTGAGAAGTATGCAGTTTCAGTCTAGTTAACAGTGTATTATATTTAATACACTACCATACATGTAACAATAATGTATAAAATGTAGAAAATTAAAAATCATAAGATATCATGTAATTCAAAAATAAGATAAATGCTACATGGGAGTAGAAACTTCAAACTATGTAATTTCTCATATTATTTATTATATGAAGCCAGATAAAACTGCCATATACTGTTTCCAAGAGACAGAATAATATAAAGATGCATAATTTCCTAGTATCATTGTTGGGCAGGAAACCTGAATTATCAAGTTAAGACACAATTTTGCACTAGAACCCCCAAACAACTGATTGAAGTCAATGAAAGGCTAAGAGATAGGAAGAGTTTGCAGAAAGTGAGAAGTCACCTTCAAAATTAGCCTGAGCTCAAAAATTCCAAAATACATAATCAAATCTAACTGACAATAATGGCCCCAAAATATTTACAATTGAAAGTTGAATTCACTCTACATGAAATGAAAATAATTGAAGCATTCGAAAATATTTAAAGCAAACGGAGCGACAAGTATATTCAGTCTTTAGAAAGCTAAATAAAGGAATTGCATATTAGAGAATAAGCTCCAAAATTAAAAAAGGGCAGTTATAAATGACATAAAAATGAATAAAATGAAAATCTGAAAAATCAAAATATTATCTCTAGAAGAAAAACATTCAATAGAAGAGAAATGAATACAGTTAAATAGAGAATTAGTGAAATGGAAGACAATAAGGAATTTACTCAGTGTGCAGTAAGACAATTAAATTAAGAGAGTATAAAAGAGCAGTTAAGAGACATGAAGGATAAATTGAGAGACTTCGCCTCTAACAAGAATCCAAGAATCATGGGTTAATGGTAGAAAATCATCTAAAGAAAAAAAAGCTCAGTGAGACTTGAGCCCTGAGAGAAAACTTGCATTCATCAAAAATTAAAGATAAACAATTATAAATGCAAATGAAGAAAAAAGATCACTTAAAAATATAAATCAAATAGATTCAGAATATACTTATTAGCAATGGTAAATGCTAATAGACAATGGTATGATGTCTTTAGTATGCTGAAGGAAATTAATTTACAACTGAAATTTCTATTTCTCACTACATTATTATTCAAGAAGACCAATAAAATAAAGATATTTTCAGATATAAAACGACCGAGAAAATTCATAGTCCACAGATTCACACTGAAAACTTTATTAAATATATACTTTAACAGGAAGAACACTGAGCCCAGATATAAAAAGTGGACATATGAAAAGTATGATGAAAAAATGGCAAATTTAATTAGCTATTGACTTGTGAGACATAGGATAACAAATTGAAAAGTAAAAAATTACAGCAAAATTAATATTCTAATTAATAGTAATAGGAGTGGGATTGTTCAAAGAATAATTAAAGGAATGAAGTTTCCTCTCTTTTAAAGAAGAGAAATAATAATGCTGCAAAACTTTAAATTGTGTTAAAAATTTGGAAAGTATGTACTTTACACATTTAAAGCTAACTATTGTAAGAATGGATATATACTCTATCATTTCTAAAATAACAGAAGCTTGAGAAAGAGAGAGAAAGTATGTAATCTGTTCAACCAAATGCATAAACCAAGACAGTGAGGAATTTTTTTAAAAAATGGAACTGGTAAACAGACAACACAAAACAAATCTACCTATATATACGTATGTACAATAAATACAAGCAAGTTATATTTATTTATTAAAATAGGAAAATGAAATAAATATCCAGCCCTAATCTGCTCACAAAACATAAGGTAAAACCACACTTAACTGAAAAACTAAAAAATAAAAAGAAAATTGTCAGCAAAAATTCCAGAAAAATACTCTCTTCAAAAGAGAGTCTATGTAATAGCATTAAAAACAGATCAATTTGAAAACTGACACATTAACTATAAAAGGAAGATAAATTTGAATTTAAGGTCAAAGAAGTAAATAGACAACACATAACAACAAAAAGCATAATTCAACAAAAAATTGTGCTAGGCTTACTGGTGCTCAGTGATATCTGGTTGTCATGTGTTTTTGGACACATGGAAGTTTGTACTTCTGCCCTCCTTTGCAGTGAGGTAGTTCTATACGACTACTTCTAGGTAACAAAATGCAAACAGAAGAAACGCGTGTTCCTTCTGAGTTGAGGC
The DNA here is from genome assembly GCA_004363605.1 of Indri indri. Lineage (NCBI taxonomy): Eukaryota > Metazoa > Chordata > Mammalia > Primates > Indriidae > Indri > Indri indri. The sequence goes on from RJWJ010037813.1 coordinate 11,771, forward strand.
AATAGAAAGCCTATGCATACATCTCTAGTCTGGCTTTTTGCCTGCTTAAAAATATGAATTATTTAATGACTCTTAAAGAAAAATGATAATAGTTTTCCAAAATCTTCACAACTGAAGACAATAGAAGTAATACATAGGAATAGATGCATAATGCATCTAAATAATTTTTAGTAGAAATTTTATAATCACAAATGCTTTTATTAATAAAACAAGAAATACTGAAAGAAATTGTTAAGTAGTCAACTCAAGAAGCTTGGAAAAGAATAACACAGCAAACTTAAAACTTACAAAAATGGAAGAAAAAATATTTAAAACAAATAGTACAAATTAAAAGAGCAAGAGGAAAGATAAAATAATTCAAAACCTAATTATTTGAAAGCTTTAGTAAAACAGAGAAAGAAAAAAGAGTGATGACACAAATAAATTACGTTACAAATAGAGAAGAAAAAATTGGTACATATATTAAGGGAAAAAATAAAGGTTTAAACAATAGGAGAATTTTAAGAGCTCTCTCCTTCTTCCTTTAACACTAAATGACGGAGATAAAAGAGTGATAAAAAGAAATTATGTCAGTTTCTTGTGTGAATTATGTCTTGGAGTACGAAGTGTGATTATTATTGCAATCAATATATCCCTGCTTATTCAATGTGTCTAAGTTTATTCCCATACATGACTGCCTGTGTTTGTATATTTGTGTGTAATGATTTCTTTACTGATTACACATCTATATATTAGAGTGAATGTTTTTAAATTTTGTATCATATAAAATTAAATAAAGGAGCATATACAAAGAATTTGTATTGAAAATATTTGCATATCACTTCCTACATCTCACAATATTTAAAGCAGGGACAGATACAAAACAGGTGTGCTTAAATAAGTGAAAAGTGACTTCTTTTAGATCTAAGATGTATCATAACTGCACTAAATTGAAGATTGAGGGAAAGGTCGAAAATCCCTCTTGTCAAAAATTTGATTATTTTAATATTGATTTATTTGTAAGGGCATAGTAGGAAAAGCAGAGTCTAAAATTTGAAATATTCACTTTTCAAAGTCAAACTGGCACTAAATTCAAAATACTTTAATATATTATAAATATTTTCCTACTAATATTTGGGAAAATATGCTACTACGTATATATGCTAGCATTATATGAAGGTTTTGCTCTGTAATGTTCTACAAGCAATCTAGTATACAATAAACTCAAGAGATTTGCATTTCCATAGTATACGAGTACTGTGCAAGCCCTATAACATGCTATGAGGTAGACTCAAAACACAGAGTTTAAGTTGTTTTAATAAATAGGCCAGAAAGTTAAGGTACAGCATGATGAAATGATAAGTTTCTTGCTTTAGTTATTCATCTTAAACAAGACTGATAACAAGCTGATTTATTCATTTCAACCAGGAGAAAGATGGAGGGAGAAGAAATTGGGAAGAAAGAATGTCAAGGTTTCAAATTATCAGATATAAATACTTATGAATAAATCAAGATGCTCAAGTACATAATAGAGAGGGAAGAAGGATAACTAACTAAATATGGAGAAGGACTTGCTGTTTGCCATGAAGACAATGATGCATAATGCCTTTATATATAAAGTGTTACAGATATAACTGCCTTGGTTATTTTCAATTCAACTCAATAAACATTTATTAAGAAGGTGTCATCTGCCAGGCATTGTGAAAGGTACTGGGGCCACATAGATACAGAGTTAGACTGAGGGTCTTAAAAAGCTTCAAGCCAAGTACAGAAGACGGGTAAGTGAACTAATAAAATCTAAGGGCATGATGATAGCACAACTGAAATATGTACATAGAATTACTACAGAATAAAAAGAGATCCATTTTACTTAGGACCCTGGAAAGCTTCCTGGATGAGATGACATCTGATCTGGGTTCTGAAGTCTGAAGGAAGAGCCTGTGCAAAGACATAGACAGGGGAAGAGCATGACTTGGTTAGTGACCGGGGGCAGAAAGGTGTGTCACCTGATGGGTCATGACTATTCAGGACTCTGTACTAACATCTTGATCCTGACTTTAGGTAAGATATCAGCTTCTCCGGGCCTGTATCATCTTATCTGCAAAGAGAGGATTGTAATACTTTTAGGATAGTCATGCAGTTCAGCAATAATGTATGCAAAATCGCATAGTAAAATAAGAACAACAATAAATTAATAATAGCCATAATTCATTGGATGCTTAATATCTTAAAAACTAAAATGAACACTTTTGAAACATAATCACACTTAATTCCAAGCACAACCCTGTGATATTTATTATTAATCCCTTTGTAGAGGTGTAAACTAAGTTAAGTTGGAAGCATGATTTGGATGTATAACTTTAAAATCTCTTCGCTCTTATGAGAAAATCCAAAAGCACAATCCAGCCTGCAAAGCCCTCCATGAACTGCTCTGCCTCCTTCCCAGCCCTTCTCAGTCTTGACACTTCTGCCTTTTACTGACCTATGAGCTTCTCAGTGCGCCAAACTCTTCCATGTCAGGTCATCTCACCTACGGGTTCCTCTGCCTGGGATGGTTGCCTCCTCCTCTTCACTTACCTAATAATCACTTCTACTCTTTAATTCCAACTTCATAGACACCTTCCTTCTCCTTGCAGACTACATCAGATCCACCTGTTGAAATACTCCGGGATAACACTCCATGCGTCCACTGCATTGCACTTAGCTTAACTCTAAATAAAAATGATTCAGGTAATTAATTATTAAATATCAGGACCACTACAACCCCCTCTGCCATAATGGTATAAGGGGTAAAATATTTCAATCTTACTGTTCACTATATTGGCAGCATCCAGCACCGTCCTTTATTCATAGTAGAAGCTCAACAAATGTTTGTTAAATAAATAAATAAATGTTTATAAAGAACCCAGGAATGTCTGACTCCAAAATTCACACTCTTAAAACATAAATGATTGAGTGCTAATACTTGGAAGTCAGTATGATTACATTACTTAAAATTTGCTAATTGGAAATTTAAAATACTTTCCAAAATATCTTACGGAAAGATGAAGTTTTTATTGGCAAAAGCAGACAAGAAAAGGAAAAAAGTGAAGATAAATAAAGAGAGATCAGGTAATAAGAGGCATACCCCTAAATTAAATCTGCTGGCAGGAGAAGACGTTGTTCCAAAGAGTGCTGCCTAGCTGAAGTCAGGGCTTTTAGAAATAGGTGTAAGGAAAAAGATGATTCAGCAGTAAATAAGCAAAAGTTAGAAACATTTGCATGTAGAAGCAAAGCAAAATGCCTCTAATCTAAGAGAATCAGTGTTCCACAAAAAAGATTTTTGATAAAGATAAATATCTGCAAGATAAAGATAAATCAATAATAGGAGACACCTGTGACATTTGACATGGGATGGGTGGAAAGAAGATGAACAGGTGGCAGAATGAGCTACTCTGTCTTTTTTGAGGGATAAGGTTATACTACCAGAAAGTGAACTTACATATTTTTAATAAATTAAGCTACAGAGCATTCTCTATGTCAATGTACCTGTCTGTGCCTAAAACTATAAACATAAAAATGCTTATGATG
>RJWJ010037814.1:0-15330 GCA_004363605.1 Indri indri
CATTCAAACAGGATGTAGAGTGCAGATTCAACGTGATTCAGTGAAAATAATGTTGAGTGATTCTTCTTACACACACGGTTTGGAAGTAATACTCAAGAAATTGCTGCTTTGCCACCAATTTTAATATCTTAATTACGTAAATAATCGCTAATATTATTAACAGCTAAGAGTTAGTGTATAATCACTATGCTTCAGATGCTCTTCTATTAGTTGCATATGCATTACTTTACGTAATCCTTATAGCAACCGTGTGAAGGACCCAACACTATTAACACCCTTTTACACATGAGAAAATAAAAGCAGACAAGGTTAATGAATTGCCTACAGTCACATAGCTAGCAATTGTAGACTCAGGATTTGCCCACAGTAAACAGGCTCCAGAACCTGTCATACGAACGATTAATTTGCTTATATTTAAAATATATTGAAGTTGTTTAGTAAATGTATTTAATGTTTAGACAAAATCAAGAATTGATGGCAGAAATAGAATATGAAATTGTTTTTGGTGTTCTGACAATTTGGGAAACAATAATAGAAAATATAGAATTTATTAATATAAGCATATAATAGTTGTTTTGAATTTAACGTCTTGCTTTATAAGCTAAAACCGACCTGTCTGAAATGGAAAATAAATGTATTTTATAATGGTTTACACAATAGTACACAGTTTGATCAATCAGAATATGTGTATGCATGAGTATGATTTATGCTGTATGATCTATTTAGCCCTGTGAAATTGGAAGAGGAGAAAGTCGAAAAATATTTAAGGTCAATAACTTCAATTTCAGTAGAAATTATTTGTAAACTAATATGCTAAGTGAGATAGAGATAAATAATGATTGTGTATAGGTCACTTTAATAACATAAGTAAAAACAAAATAATGTGGTATTTCTTCTGTAATTCTTTCTGAACATTAGATCACAAAATTTAAGAATGTAGTAAAAGGAGACTTATGGACATTCTCTCTAATCTACCCCAAAAAGTGAATAAATCTGAGACCCTATTTAGTGGACGTTCATTGTCTGGCTTCCTAGCACCTCTGCTAATAGCACACCAAATGCGTTTTTTGGAACCAGCTGCCTTTAATCTCAGTCCGTCTAGGTTAAGGGTATCGCCATCTTTGGTTCCAGAAGTAAATCATGTGACCCGATAGCCTAAGCAACACCACAGGCCCTCAGTCACGTAGGTAGTTCAGAATGATGAGCATGTGATAGAAATTGTTCCAATTAGAGTAAATCTTAAATACTGCAGTGCTGTGGGGAAGCTCTCTCTAACCTTCAGACACTGTGAAAGTTGGAGGATATGTGTATAATTTTCTATTACTGCAGAACAAATTGCCACAAATTTAGTGGCTTGAAACATCATTCCTTTAGTAGCTCACAGTTCCTATGGGTTAGGATTTCAGGCACAGGTTAGCTGTATCTTCTGCCCAAGCCTCACATAGACTCAATCAAGGTTTCAACCAGGGTTGTGATCCCATCAAAGGCTTCATGTCCTCGTCCAAGTTCCTCCTGGTTGTTGGCAGAACTCAATTCCTTGCAGATGTAGAACCCATAGTGGCTTCCATCTTCGTTGAGACCAACAGGAGAGTATCTCTCTGATGCTTCCTTATTTAAAGGGTTCATCTGCTTAGGTCAGCACGATGGTTAATTTTTCGTGTCAACTCAGCTGGGCCATAATGACGAGATATGCAGTCAAATGTTAGTCTAGATCTTTCTGTGAGTGTGTTTTTGGATGAGATGAGCATTCCAATCAATGGACGAGTAAAATAGATTGCCCTCCATAATGTGACTGGACCCCATCCATTCAGACTGACAGTGAGGATCATAGCCAACTCGTGTGCAATCCTTTAATTTTTTTTATTTTCTGTAGCCAAATATAATTTCTGTTAGTAGAAAGATGGCTTGACCTCATTCCTATGACTGAAATTCCTTTCTTTTTTGGCGGGGGGAGGAGGAGATGGGAAGATGATTAGAATGGTATTCTTGAATGAACTCCCATATGCTAATTTCAGTGCCAACATTTGGAGATCCCCTATGGATTCTTGTAAAAAAAACCTAGAATTAATCTTAACCTCATTTAGGTCTGAGGTATTTTGCCACCAGATGGCTTCCTAAAGGCCACTCAGTAAAATAAAAGCTGGCAATGGCATAATAATGTGTTCTAAATTATCAGGCAACTTTCACTTTGTCTAGAAGGCTGTCCAGTAAGTTCAGACAAAGACAAATTTAATTATTTCACCAGGAGATTTTTTGGTAAAGTTACGTTTTTTGACATTTATTTTAAGCAACTCCAAATCCATAGGTTTATATGGCTAATACCTCTCTTTTGTTTTAGATTTGTTTTTGCAGCAATATGTTTGCAATAGTCAAAAGATAATTCTTGGTCAAGTGTGCAAACATGTTTTATGCATTTCAATATAATGCAAATGAAACATCAAGCAGAGTTGAGAAAATTGCACAATTAATTTTGTGCAATACTATATATTTAATTCATCAATGTAGACAGTGTTCTGAATAAAGCAATAACCGTATCTAAATCTTCCTTTGATAAAACCATTTGGTCATTTAGATTATCCTTTTACTGACCAAATCCTTTTACTCCCACCTTCAATTGTGATTAAGATTAAAATTGAATTATATTTTAAGCAGTTTTTAGCAAATTCATTATATACCTCTGTCTTTTTAGGTGGGTTTAAATCATATAATGTTGCATGATAGCTTAATAAGATAATTATTAAACAAAAGTAAAATCTATTTATTGTTTAGCAACAAAAAATGCAGCATTCCTTTACATTCCAGCACTCTGAATTTTCCCCATTTTTTTGGTATAAAATCATCTTTCTCTGAAACTATTTTAAGAAAAAGAGAAACAGAATCCATATCGCCATAGGATTATAAAAAATGCTTTTTATTTCATGGAATCATATAAACTTGTTAAATTTATAAAATACTACTTCTTGAATCTATTTTGTTAGTAGTCAAGAGTTAAAAAACATGTTCACATAACATAAATGTATGAATAGACATGTATATTTATACATACATATGTGTATATAAATATGCATACATGCATAAGAAGTCCCTAACATTCAAAAAGGTTTTCAGAGATGATTGGCAAATCCATTGTTAATTATTCAAAATATATTTTTACATAGAAAGAAAAGCTCTGAAGCCAGATCTCAAAAGAACAATCAATCCTTAATTAATATGTAGTTCAAATGGTATCATGTCAATGCACTAAATAATCAGTCAGATATTGTTATTACTGTTGAACTGTACGTTAATTTCCAGCTTGGGAGGTGAAGAACAAACTTTCCTTCTACACTGGAGGATATGGTGGCAAACATGTTCACTCTGGAATTCTGGTAGCAGAAGCAAACACAGTTTCAAGCACTCATGCAATAAGAAATTCAAGTAAGGCAACTTTGGGACCAATATGGCCAACCTCTAGACAAGAGCACTGCATTAAATATGCAAAGATTTTAAATTGGAGAACACAGGTGTAGATTTTTCTACAAAGTTGGATGGTAATAATTATAAATGCCTATCTATGCGGGTATCCATGTATGCAGACAGCCATATCACAGACAGTAAGGCACCAGAAAATACCAACTTATGTTTCATTTAAGCATAGAGAGGTAATGACTGTGATTTCCTCTTGATGTCAGAATGCCAGTTAAAATCATGGCTCTATAGTTTGCTATCTCTGTAACCATAGGCAAGTCAAGTAAATTCTATGTTTCAAGATCCTCATCTGTAAGTTGAGCGTAAATATAATTCCTGTTTAAAGACTGGAGTGAAAATAATAATTAGACAACCTACATTATATGCGTGAACTAATATCTGCCACATGGTAAAAGCTCTGTATTAATTACCATATTTGTTATTTATTGCAGTGTAATGAACTGCCCGAAAGCTTAGTGACTTAAAACAAGCAACATTTATTTAGCTTACAATTCTGTGAGTTGACAATTTGGGCTGGGTTCACCTGAATAGTTTGCTTCTCATCTGGGCCCAGGTATGCAGCTGAAGATTGCATCCAGGGTTAGCTGGCTGGCTCTTAAAATCTAGTAGATTAGCCTGGGTCTCTTACCAGAGCAGTTGAGGGTTTCAAAAGAGTAAGAGAGAAAACTGCAAGACTTCTGGAGGCCTCATTGCAGAACTGGCACAATGTTACTGCCGTAATGATAGCTCAAAGCATGTCATAAAGCCAGCCCAGATTATAGCCGTGGAGAGATTTTATCACTTGATATAGAGTTGGTTGCAAAGTATTGTGGCCATTTTTGCAACTTTTCACATCCAGAACAATTATCTTTCTCTCTATGTAATCAATTAATGAATGTTGAGTGGATACATTTGTTTTGAATTTATGTATGTTTACACATAAAATTTAGAAGTGAAAAAATAGAAAAATTCTTTGACCATTAAATGTGATAAACTTACAGCATTGTGGAATGCTTGAACTGAAATTGGCTTTTGAAATGGATACTTTAATTACATTTTTTGATAAACCAATAAAGAGAGGTCCATCGAAACTGAATATCTTCCTCATGGTAAGTAATAGAGTAACTTGATTGACCCAGGACTAGGACACCAGGTCCCTTGCTCACTTGTACAATGTTCTTTACACTCTAATAAAGTCATTATGGACTTGAATATTTAGCAATTTCCAGTTCTGCAAAAATAACACATTAACGGAAGAAACTAACCGTCAGTTAGTAATGGATTATTTGCATATTGTATGAACATATATTAATTTAAGTAGAATAGTATTCTCTAACTCTCCATCTTACCCATCCCTCCGTCACCTAATTTACATGAAGACTAAACAAGCTTTAGTCATTTTTCAAAGGGACATTATGGATCTTTTGAGGAAATTTGTAATAAAAATGTAGAATGTGATTTAATAGGGAAATAACTGTCTCTTTAGAAAAACTGAAAATGAAATCAAAATTACTATACAAGCAACATCAAAATACCTCAAGATGATGGATAAAGATGACATTTACAAGGTTTGGTAATGCAGAATAGTAAAGTTTACAGGAAATTAATCTAATATTGGAGACATATCATTTTTCACAGGAGCTGAATCATAATTCAGCTGTCTCCCACTGACAAGGTCAAAATTTACCACTATGCACGCTCAAATGCTGTAGCTAGAAAAGTTTCATCACATCCTAAATCAGTTTCTGTATAATTTCACATGTAAAATCAAATTCTGTATCTGTCCTTAATATACTAAAAAAGAAAACAAGAAAAAAAAACCTTAGAAACTTGATGTTCAACTACTACAGAAAAAAATAAAACTGTAGTTTGATACATAATTAATCAGAATTATCAGCAACTGGATTTCATCCATATTGCTGGGAATTATAATGCAAAACAAAGCCAGCTGTTTCTTTGAGCATATCAACTCCATTACTGTCTCAAGAGCTATTCTGATTAAGGCTAACATGATGTGATCACTTTCATCACTTTGCAGCTGCTCTTACAGTGTTTAGATTTCAAAATCAGCATATGTTGGATATTCAGAAACCTAAGGAAACTAAATTCACATCTGTGTTATTTAAATGGTTCCAAAACTAATTGGCATGCATTCACCAAGATGGTAGGTATTTTTCTTTTCCCCCAGTTTATATATGCTCTTTAAGGAAGTAGATATATTTTTAGTAGGATTTAGGTTCATTCCTTAGAGGTTTGGGAAACATTGTAGAGCACCTCATAAAGTGTATGGCACCTACGAAATATGAAAATGAGTCCAAGACCTGTTATGTACTAGGCATGAGAAGATAAACAAAATGAAAAAACAATACTAGTTGTTTACATTCTTTATTTGGAAGTGGCATTAAATGTGGCTGACAAATTTAGAATTTGTTCACTGGGTTTATTACAGTATTTAATTTCTTAAAGCAATCTTATGATTGTTTCAGATGAGTAACTACTATGCTATTTACTTCAAATACATATTCTTTGTTACAGTCAAGAAAACTTTTTCTCTTTAATAACCAGTCGATACAGTAATCTCTTGCCCATCATTCCAGATATACTTTAAGCAGCTTATCATTTAGCTACTTTTGCTTCTAATAACCCATTGTAACCATATCTTTTCTCCAACAAGTTTATTATAATAAATTGAAGGAAAGAACGGTTAAGTAGGCATCTTACACTTCAAGAATAATTCTATTATTTATATGTAAGGCACCTTCCATTTGTGCCTGTCTGGGAAACTTTCAATTGCTCTCTCTTCATTGGATTCTCAGTCTATGGAAAAGCTCAGTTCTATAAAACCTACTTGTAAACCCATGACAAAAAGTAATCTCTCCTTCCTTTGTCTAGTGGTTCTTCAAATATAAGCATACCCGAAATACATATTACCAGACTCTATCATGGAAATTCATTTTCTGTCTGGTATATGGAAAGAAAATGCTTTTAAATAAGTACTCCAGACAATACAAGATCCATACTTGGAAAACATTGTTCTAAATCCCTTATCCTTTGTTTGTACTTCTTTTGAAATATTTATCATATTCTACTCTGCTGTTCATCTATATACGTAATTTTTTCTAGTAAGTTGGTCATGGGAAAGTAAAGGGGTGCAGGCTCTGTGAAAACAGTATGGCAGTTTTTCAGGAAATTAGAAATAGAAGGTGCCATGTAATCCAGCTGGTCCAATGCTGGGTTGAAAGACACACTTCAAGAGTTGAAAGCAGAGACTCAAAAAAGATAGTTATACATCCATGTTCACAGTAGCATTATTTATAATAGTCAGAAGGTAGAAGCAAATCAAGTTTTCATCCACAGACGAATGGATAAGCAAAATACTGTATATAAATACAATGGGATATTATTACGCATTAAAAGTGAAGGAGAGTCTGACACATGCTACCATATGGATGAACCTTGGGGACATTATGTTAAGTGAGATAAGACAGTCACAGGACAAATACTATATGATTCCATTCATATGAGATACCTAAAGTAGTCAAATCATAGAGACACAAAGTAGAATGGTGGTTGCCAGAAGCTGGGGGGATGGGCAAATGGGTGGTAATGAATGTAGGGTTTCAGTTTGGGAAGATGAAAAAGTTCTGGAAATACATGGTGGTCTGAACAGCAGACCATGTGCCCACTAAACTTTTAGTTCGAGGGGGAGTATTTGCATAGAGCCAGAATGTCAATGTGTATCAGTGGTTTCTCAAGGCTTACAGCAAGGTACTATAAAAATAGAGATGAGCTTAGGCAAAATTGGTTGTTTTACAAGCAATAGAAAGAGTTTATAAATTCAAAGCCTTTAGGGTTTGAAAGCTAACTGCAACTGAATTCCCTCCCTCAACTAGTATTTCAAATAGCCTCAAGAGGTATGCCATTAAGAGAAAGAGAGAGAGAGAGAGAGAAACAAAAGTAAATAAATACAGCAAGAATAAGTACAATATCCTAAACAAATTTTGATGTGTTTACTAGCATATAGATCTAACTGAAATTAATTTTTCCAGAAATCTATTCTATTTTTGAGAGAATTATATTCCTGATAGACCTCAAGGTTGGCCCCAAAAGACTGCAACCAATTAACACTTAATATGACTCTCCAGATCCCAAATGTACACTGCTAGAAAGTAGGCTGCAAAAGTTTCTCATTCCCCAAGAAGAGTATACTCTCCTTGGTCCACAATGGTGATAGAGATTCAAGGCCAAGGAGGAACATCTCAGAAGGCAAATTCAATGCCAGTAAGAGTAAGGATGATACACTTCCATTGTTCAAGGTACTTTCTCCATTAATAGTGAAGAATGTCTTCCCATACCTGCCCAAGAGAATTCTATCATTGTTATGGTTCAATTTCTATTGTGTTCTTCCCATTTTCCCTTTGGTTGTCATTGTCCTGTTGTTCTTCATCACCAATGTATATTGGTACGATCTTGTCTTTAATTCATTAGATTTCGAGACCATGAAGATGCACTTCCAGACTTGGTGTAGAAGACTGAATATCACCCTGAGATCTTGGACTTTGAGCTGAATGTAGTGTCTTTATTGGACTTTGGATTGGCTTTTTTTGGGAGGAAGAGAGTATGCTCTAAATGTGGGGATAATGCAGATGGCCATTTGATGACCAAGGATGGATAAGGGCAAAGACTGATGGCTGACCACAAAATGCATTCCCTTCATCCTGAGCGCACAGATGGGCTACTTTTCCCAGCCTCTCTTGCACTTTTTCCGTGATGTATTTAAACTCCAGGCAATGTAATGTGAGTACAAGTGCTGTAGGCCAATCTGGGTTGTGGCTTTCAGAGCAGAAGCGTATCTCTCCACACACTTTCTCCTTCTGAAAATGCATGTACGTAACAGAAAGACATCACAAGTTGGAGGAGCCAAACAACAGTAGCAGGCTGGATTCTTGAATCCCCACGTGAGCAGATTCATTTGCTTGCTAAATTTGTGCTCCCAGTTGTCTTTGAAAAAAAAAACACTCTATTGCCTTTGAGCTTTTGTATCTTCTTACCTACTTATTATAATGATTTAGACAGTTACATTTAATGTGCCCTAACATCCTCTGAGAGGAAGGAATGGTGTGTCCAGATTGAGAGGGTATTCTTAGAGCAAAGAAGGATGCATGGAAAAGGCAAAAGGCAAATGACAGTCAAACTCAAAAATTCCAAAGATAAAAAGACCTAAACTTTTTCAGAGAGTAGAACAGCAGAAATAATAAATGGGCTCCTTTTAAAAAGGGAAAGAAAAAATAAAAAAAGTAATTAGATCTCTCAATGGCAAAATGAAAATCACCGAGCATGAAGCAATGTCTTCATGGTTGGGGAAAAAAAAATATTCAAAAATTATAAAATCTTATCTTCCATGAAACCAGCATTATAGCATAAGGGAAAACAAAAATGTGATCAAGTTATTAGATGGAAAAAGAAATCAGAAAAAAGAAAAATCAATCAATCAAAAGTGATTAGGACAGAACTAAAAAAGGTATGCTTAGGTTCAATTATATCAGCAATTTCATGTGCATATACTGTTATATTTAATCACATCAAGTCTCATATAATTACTTAAAATTATATATTAAAATTAGCAAAATTTAAAATGCAAAGAAACAGAGCTGGTTGATGCTAGAGTCAAATATACATCTACTTCACTGTTGTACATTCTACTTTTCTTATTATTGCCATCTGCTGTGGTCTGAATGTGTTCCCCTAAAATTTATATGTTGAAACTAATCACCAGTGTTACCGTATTAAGAGGTGATGCCTTTAGAAGGGTAATTAAGTCATGAGGTTGGAACCTTCATGCATCGGATTAGAGCCCTTATAAAAAAAAGTTCGAGGGAGCCGTTCATCTCTCTGCCGCCCTTCCTCCATGTGACAGGGCGTTGATCCCCTCTGGAGGACACAGAGTTCAAGGTGCTGTCTTGAAAGCAGAGACAGACCCTCACCAGCCACCAAACCTGCTGCCACCTTGATCTTGGACTTCCCAGCCTTCATAACTGTGAGCAATAAATTTATGCTGTTTATAAATTACCCGGTCTCAGATATCTTGTTACAGCAGCATGAACAGACTAAAACATTATTCTTACAAACAGCAAAGTTGTTTAATGTCTCTCTTATTAGAAGTGCGGAAGGTGTTCCTTAGAAACCCTTTCTCTGACCTCTTCGTTTTAAAGCGGGGAAAAACTGATTTCAGAGAGATTGCATGGCTGGCAGGAAGCTCAGTCACCTGATTGTCTCCAAGTTCTCCTGCGATGGCATCACGTGTTCTGCTTATTGCACAGAAGGTGCCCTTAAAAAATTATGTGGCCCAACTCTTCCAAGAAATTTGTCTCTAAGAGGGACATAATCTGAATTCAATCTATAGTAAATTAGGAAGAGAGGCTTCTGATGTTTCTGAACTTATTCTAGAAACAAACTCAACTTGGAAGACATCCCAAATTATTCAGGCAGCCCCTTTTGTGGGGTTCAGGGGAATGAGGTAATAAGAAATAGATCTTATTTTCACAAAATCAGGGCGTGTTGAATGTATTGATTTCATATGCGGTGGTTTCCTCCTGAGCACAGCAAGCAGAAAACCTGTATCTCATGTATTAAGTAAGATATCAAAATGGATTTCAGCAATTCTTCTATACTACACACAATCACTGCCATTTGGTGTGATTGTTGGTGTATTTGAAATCCACAAATGGGCTGTGTTGAAGAGACTTAATAAATACAACAATAGCTGCAACTTAATATACTCAGAATGTCCCAAAAGTCGTCTTTATTTTGTTGCAGAATGTCCTGACACAATGGTCTGAACAGTCAGTAATGCCAAGTGTTAGGATCATGCCCCTTAACTTGGCATTACTTCTCCCCTCATTCATAAGTTGGTCCAAAGTAAATAGCGAGCAGGAGACCTATAAAATCACATCAGTGTCCTCAAATCCATTATTTGTTTCAAAACCACACACCGTAATTAAAAAATATAAGAATTTAGTTGTAATAAACAAGGTAAATAATCGCTATTGCAACTTTTACATTATTGTTTTAACAAATGTGTTATACAAAATAGCAAAGAGGAAATCATTTCCCTCCTTTCTGTTATATTTAGTCTTTTGAAACTATGTAACCATCTGTTTTTGAAATAATTTTTTTTAAAAAAAATCAATGCAAAAATCCTTTTGGTGAATTGTGTTTTGAGAACCTTTCTACGAAAGCTGTTCTGGGCATTCTGAACCACTTGCCTGTGTGCGTTATCTGTAATTGTCTTTTAATAGACTGAGACTCAATTATTAGAAAAAAAAATTGCATCACCAGGGAGTGAGGGTTGTCAGATACTACTGAGATGTAATACATCAAATGCTCAGGTGTTTGGCTTTATCTCATAGGCTGTTTATTTTCAGGACATACATTTTTAGAAAAAGTTTTCAACCTTTCTAACCTGTTCTGATTTCAAATGAGCAAAGTAACAGGCACTAACAACAAGGAGAACAATAGAATTAATGAGTCCTGGACAACAGCAACATATTAGATAAAGGATTTGTGACTAAAAAGAAGATAATTTAAGCCCCCTTTTTTTTTTTAAGCCAAGGAGCAAACATTTTGCTCTCAGAATTAATTAAAAGTTCTCAAGAAGAAAGTTTTCTTTAATAGTCAGGACTCTTACAATGGCTTCAAATTTTCAAAAAATTTATGGAATTTTGCAAATGGGATATTTGTGATAATCACAGACCTAGTTTTTGTCTCACTCATAATCCCATGAATGCAGTACAGTTGTGGAAATGCAACCTGTGTCTAAAGCAGCTCTGCATGGCGAAAAAAAAAAAAAAATTTAATAAAAAAGTTTGATTTAATAACAAATAATTATAGGTCAAGAATTTTAAAAATTAATATATTTTTAATTCCAGATTAATTTCCTTTCAGTTGAACTCCATCCACCTTTGCCATTTTTGATCTTTCTGGGTGTTTTGTATCATCCATGTCAGGTACAAATGCCTTTCCGTGACTATTTCCTCCTCCGTCATATATGAGCGTTTCTTCCATATTTTCCCATTAAATTTGTTCTTTCATGATCTTGCTCTATTATTTACTTCCATGACCAAAATTGTTTCTTTATTTGCGTTTATCAAATGAGAACGTCCTTGTCCTTTAAAATGCAAATCATTACTCAGCTTCTCAATCTTATAATTTTCTGAGTAGAAACAAAATAACAAGATCTTGTTTCTGATCTAAATTTAAGCAATCTGTTCCTGTCCACAATGAGACTTTCTCTCACCTCCACTCTTAAAAATGCTAAAAATGGCTAATACATAATCCTCAATATTTATGTTCTCCTTGAGGCAGTAATTCTACTTTTTGGGGTTTTCCCTACAAAACTGTGTGCAAAGGTTTTATTACAATGATGGTGTCATTAAAATGGAATCACAGGGAACCAAATGTCCAACAAATTAGAGTGGGCTAAATAAATTATGATGGGCTAAATCACTAATTTACAAAATGAAGTAATGAAAATGAAAAAAAATTTTGAGTTGAAAATATATTTTAAGTGAACGAAACTAAATGAAAATCCGGCATTATCCTAATTTTGTTTAAAACACAACATTCAAATATGTATATCTTCTTGGAAAGAGACTGGAAAATATTTCATCATTCTCTATACATCATCTCTAGTGGAAAGAAATAATAATTTTCTCTTTTTATTTCCTAAATTTTCTAAATTATTAGCAGTAAACATATTTATATGAAGAGAAAATGTTATTTAAAATACTTATATTCTAGCTTGGTTTCTTTTTTCTCCTTATAACAAGAGCTTTTATTTTTAAATAAGGCTCCACTACTTAAAGAACTACTGATGGCCCTTGGAAAGGATATGATCAATTCATGGATGAACAATTCTGTGCATATTTATAATCCTAGGTCTACATTTATATTCAAAACTTGAAAGAGAGAAACTGTAATGTTCTTAATTTTTATAGTCATGTGCCATATAACAACATTTTGGTCAATGACATACCAAATATAGAATAGTGGTCCCATAAGAATGCAGTAACCTATTTTACTGTGTCTTTTTTATGTTTAGATACAGAAATGCTCACCGTTGTGTTACAATTGTCTACAATGTTCAGTACAGTAGCATGCTGTATAAGTTTGTAGCCTAGGAGTAATAGGCTACAGCCCAGGTGTGTAGCAGCCTATAACATCTAGGTTTGTGTAGGTACACTCTATGGTGTTTGCACGACAATGAGATCTCAGAACATATACCCATCCTTAAGTGATGCATGACTATATTTTAATCATGTTTTCATCAAAACGAACAAAACTTTATCTGAAGGGTAAAAACTGTATAACTTGGGGGAATTAAGGTGCTTTTGTCCTTAGTTCATCAACAGAATTTTCTCTCTGTTTAATATCATTTGAAAAGCTTGTAGGGCAAATGACTTACGACAACAGTGAAAGAAATGAAACTTGGATACGTGTCTTTCGTAGACTGAAGAACCTGTGTATTTCCTCCTCCAACAATCCTTCTAAACAATGATAGTTCATAAAATAAGTAATAAGAGAGTCTTTATATCTTGTAAATGTTGGGGAGAAGACATCAATTTTTATGAAAATTATGCTTTAATAGGCTATTCAAGCAGATTAAACAAGTAGTTAAAACACATCTCTCTCTCTCTCTCTCTCTCACACACACACACACACACACACACACACAGAGAGAGAAAGAACAGACTTCTTTCCCCACTAATAATCTTTTTGCTTTTCACTGTTTAAAATTTTCTTTCTTACCATATTGCATAAGTACTTTAATTTTTTTCTCAATAAATATTTAATATAGTGACTTACTGATACTTTTTTTTTATACCCTGGTCCTTCTACCAATCAAAATAGACCTTTAAGTTGAAACATTTTTGAGGATGAATCATATTCTTGTCTTTGAGTATGAAAATAGATTATTGAAATTCATAGAAGAGGAAATAATCTTGAAATCAGAAGATAGTAACATTGAAGCATATGTTAAATCACAACAGGCTAAGCCTTGAAGAAGGCAGGAAATAACATTTGTCCCATATTAAATAGATTGAGAAGAGGATATAGATATAGAAAAAGCAGTACTAATTAAATTCTAATAACTGGTTGCACATTTACATAAAAAGGACTCCCACGGTAAATAATAGCATGGCAAAGGATGTTTGAAAACTACGAAAAGTCAAGAAAGAGAACTGAATGAGAATGGATGTATTGAGTTCCATATTTTCTCAATCAATCCAATACAAAAGAGATTCTTATTTTCTTTATAAAAGCCAGTTTCATTTGTTTACAATGTGAATATCAAATAGTCATAATGTCCTGTTTACATGCGGTACAATTCAACTGTGTTGAAATCTGATTGGACGCATTATAGCTTTTAGGTAAACCAACTAATACAATCATTTTGTGCAATTGGAACCTCTTGCAATCACTTGTCAAAAGAACAAGCGTTGGATTTTATTTCTTAAAATCTCACTTGAAGCTGTTTCAAAATGATTTCATTATAAATGTTAGAAGAATATTGTAAATAAAAAAAGAAAGAACAGCTGAATGTATCAAATTGTACAAAATAATTTTCGATGATTTCAGCTTTGTGATTCCCAGAAGCTGGAGATTTTGTGTGAAATTAGGATGTGGACACATAATCACAAGATTACATATTCCATCAAATTCCTTACTTTCTGTCTGAACAGTTGTGAAGCACAGGCAACCTATTATTGACAAGATACTTAAATTCTTTCACAGGATAATATCCCAGTCACCATGAACCATTCGGAGTGTTCTCAATATTATGAAATTATAAATTCTCTTCATCATTAGGTTGAACATTCAATTAATCAAGTGCTATTCTCATTTTCCTTAGAACCATTATGCTAGAAAACACATTTAATTCTGCCACTGGTCTTCCAAGCGTATAAAAGTAATCAAACTTATAGATATAAAGTGCACTTAGGGTGTTATAATCTATAACACTTCAGAAATAACTGCATGGAAATGAAGTGTTAGAATCCATTTTTATATTATGTTATGCAATAGTTTAACTATAAGTACGTTAGCCTCTATCTCATAAAAAAGATATGAGATATTTGAAAAACACTAAAATAATTTTTTCTAAATGGTGGGTACATACTTGAAAAATTAGGCTCAACTTGTCTCAAAATACTTTCCAAATTGATAATCGAGTTTGATTTTTCAAGCATGTAATTGTCACTTAATAAATTGCACCGGCTCACTCATGGTGCTCTGGCTTTCTGAAAGAGTTAAAAGAGCTTCCAAAACTGACTGATTTACTCCCCAGTTATAGCTTGTGCCTGGGGAAAAACATGGATCACGATGAGACCCAATGACTAAGTTATATATTTTCAGAGCCGATAATGGGTAGTTAAGTTCTCTACTTTTTCCCAGGAAGGCTATATCAAAAGCAAGGCTGTATTAGAATAAATAACAATAAATTGGTAATTGTTTTTTATAAATAAGCTAAAATGTTTATCGACCTGTTTTCCATTTCCAATATAATAAAGCCAAATTGTATTATTCTTACATTTTACAGATCCTTGTAATTTAAGCGTATATGAATATCTATTTTGTTGAGATTTTATATTATGCTTGATACAATGGTGAAAACAGTGTGTAAAATAACTTCATACTGGCTACACATTTTATTGTAAACAGCACCTTAGTAAATCAGAGTTTATGTTGTAATTCCAAGGATATAGCTGTCATCTGCTATTGCATTTTTATGGTGGTAATTAACAATGATGTGAGACATTTTATCAAATATTGTCTTAACTTAAAAAATTTAAGTTAGCAAATTGTCCCCTAATTTAGGTGCAT